>WEYU01000012.1:0-20720 GCA_011036685.1 Fusarium cf. nygamai | reverse complement strand
AGTAAGCGACACTACTTCTACACAGTCCCAGTTATTCTTATATAGTAGTTCTAGCCAATTTTTCCGTCTATAAGCAAAACACGCCTATTTAAGGATCTGCTATAGATATACTATTAACTTATACAGGCTACTAAAAGGTAGTTTTACTATTCTAAGCTCCTTTTAAATATAGTCATCAGGCTTCAGCTCTTTATATTCTTCCTCTAGCGCGTCTAGTTAGCAAGGATACTATAATTAATATATATCTAAGTAATATACCATCTACAGGTTTAGCGTCTTCTATTAGCTCTACTTTTACTACCGCATTTTCCTCTTCTAGCTAAGGTTTATCTTCCTTCAGCGTTTTATCTGCTAGTAGCTTTACTAGTACTATATAATCCCTTATATAGCCCCAGTCTGGTTTCTCTAGTATGGCTTCCACAGCTGCATCTTTATTGCCCTTAGCAGCTTAGGTCTGCGCTGCATTTTAGGCTCTTTCTATAAGGAGAGTAAATCAAACCCTATCCTTATAAATCAGCTTGCCCCTTTTGGCTTTCTTAAGAGTCAAGGCGGCTAGCTCCTCTTCTTCTTCGGCTGTAATAGTAGTTATAATAGTAGCTACTTCGTTTTCGCCAAGCTTCTCGCTTAATAGTCCTTCTTTAGCCTCAGGAGCTAGTATATCGCAAGCCGCGCAAGGTTCCGAATCCTTTACTGATAGACCGTATTCTATCGTAATCTCAGGCTTACAGGGCATGTCATCATCGTATAAAGCCTTTTCCACGGGCGCTTCTGGTTCCCAAGCGTCCTGCTCTGCCGGAGGCGGTGGAGGTACAGGCAGTATATAAATCCTCCTATCTTTCTTCATCCTCTTCTTCTTACTAATTTGGACATGTCCAAAGCCCCAATCATTAAGTAGAGGCATCTCGCTTAAAGTAGCCATAATATAGAATTACTAGAGTAGGGTATCCTTTAGGCAAGTAGTAATATGAATAGTTTACCTACTAAATCTAAGAAAGATAATAAATGCAACCGATAATAGTCTTTATACTAGTCTTCTTAATACAGGGTTTTAAGTCATCCTGCATAAATGCCTGGGCGCCTAAGTCTTTATCAGGCTCTACAGGCCGACCTAATCTATATATCTATCCAATCAACTTCATATCTTTAGCTTCCAGCCAACAGCGTACCTACCCTATCTTCAACTCGCTAAGTCAGCTTATATAATTAATATGCTAATCCGTAGAGTATTATACAACGTAATTACCGTAGCCTCGCTATATGCAGTACTCTAGGGCTAGATATATAATCGTCTAGTCCTCTTTACAGAATATCTTTAGTAAACCAGAGAACACTGCCCTCCGCAAGTCCAAAGCGATCAAAGCAGTCATTTAACATTATCACTTGGCTATTTACTTCTACTCTAAGAAGGACCTTATTCAGTTCTTATAACACCTACTTAAACAAGGTATATTCAAATCGACAGATACAGCCCGGTCCGTCTATCTAGAGCTCTTTCCATCGCCTGCAGTGCAGAAAAAAATAGAGCAAGTACCTAAACTATCTTCTATGCCTGGCCGAAACCTCTCTATTATAGAAGAACAGAGAGCATGCCAGCGTAAGTAAGTTTATAAGAATGGCATTCCTAATAAAAGATATACTTCTAACTATTTCTTTAAGAGCTTTAATACTAAGGAGTATTGGGATATCGAGCTTATATTAACCCGCAAAATATACAGAGTANAGCAAGTACCTAAACTATCTTCTATGCCTGGCCGAAACCTCTCTATTATAGAAGAACAGAGAGCATGCCAGCGTAAGTAAGTTTATAAGAATGGCATTCCTAATAAAAGATATACTTCTAACTATTTCTTTAAGAGCTTTAATACTAAGGAGTATTGGGATATCGAGCTTATATTAACCCGCAAAATATACAGAGTACACTGCATGATCGTATTCCCCTGGTTACTAGTTATAAAAAATTATAAATTAGATATAGGTAGGCCTGTTTTCTATTTTGGAAAAGCTGATCCTTAGGCAGTAGATTACATGGTGCAGTTCTTCTATCTATAGGACTATAATCTTAGGTCTCTTAAGTTACTATCTGATTATATCCTTGACCAGGATAGGCCACAGGAGGACGAGACTAACGCTTCACTGTATACAGACGATGCAACTACCCCCGAGGGTCCGCTGTTGATCCTTTACTCTAAGGTATTTACGCTTACACATATCTACAATATCCCCCGTCTTAGGGACTTGTTGCTAGAAAAATTCCAGGAAGTAGCTCGGTTATAATAGAGATCTAATTGTCTGTTAGATACGGCACGGGAAGCATATACTGCTACCCCACCTACTGTCCTAGATATGCGTAGAACTATCGTAAAGACATTCTATGAGCATAGGGAGCTGCTGGGTGAGGACCACGTTAAGGGCTTTCTGCGGGAGGTGCATAAACTGGCTTTCGATATCTTAATGTATATGAATGAGCCTCCGTCTCCTCCTAATCTTAGCTTATTCTATGGATTCGGCAGAGGCTTTCAGTAGACTAAGAACATGCAGAGAGCGGGGCTTTTAGTGTTTATTTAAGCAGAACACTATGCTCAGATTCGGATATTTACATAGTATTATATAATTACGTCTAAAGCCTAATACCATGCCAGATCTTCATATTAATAGCTTATAAAAATAAAAAATAAAAAATAAAAACCCTATTTTTCTTTCATATACTGAAGAAACATAGCTAGAATTTATACCTATCGATTTGGGTTACTATTTAACTACAATAATCTTAAACTTCTGCAACTACTTCTGCTGCACAAATCGCTTCCAGAACGCTAGACCCTGCTACCTCCTGGCATTGTTTCATATAAGGCACGATTGCTGCCTTTACTCTCTCCCTGCGCTGCTGGAGCTTCTTCGATTCGGCAGCTATCTCAGCCAGCTCCCTCTCTACCCTGGTCTGCTTAAGCATAGTGGTTAAACTAAGTTCTCCTAAAGACTTGTCGATTTCACTCCGAAGCTTCTCAACGACACGGAGGTAGTCTCCAGCCTTGAGAACTTTTAATATGTCCTCTGCGTTCTTTAGAAATACCCTGGTCTTCTCAGAATCGACAGTTATGCGCTTAACAGCCACGTCTCTGATCTCTATTCCCGACAAGAAAAGCGCTTCAAGCTCTTCTGTGCTTTTGTTCGTGTCAAAACCGTCATGTCCGATTAGTATGTTCATCCACTGATCCAGTTCTACTGCCTCAGGGTGATCCTATTCTTGGTCTTCTAGGGTTTTCTGCATTTCTCGTTGGGCAAACTCATAGCATGCGTGCTCCATCACTTGCTGTAACTTCACCATCAATCGGTGTTGCACTTTAGCTTCTAGAGGCACCAGATAGGAAGGGCTTTTGTTCCAGACTTTCAGCTTTGTAAACCCATGCCGCCCTAAATGCAGTCACATGCAATTAGTTTAAGTTTAGCACGGTTGAGTACGATGTGATGCATACCTTTATCTTGATTGCCCACCTTCTCTACAGGCTCATCTGAATGTTCTTGGTCCGCCTCAATGCGGCACAGCCCTCCCGATATATCCTCTGAACCTGATACCCCAGTATTCTGGTTCGAAAGATCTTCTTCTATGGGAAGAGGAAGCTTGGGGAACAGTTCCGGGAAACGACGGCGTCTTTCCTGAATTGGGAGCTCAAACACTTGTTTTTGTATCAATATTCTTGCCACAACACACATAGCGCTTGTGCCGTAGTTATTGACGACTTCTTTGATACCCAACAGGTGTTTCTTACTGCCAATAAACCGCTCGATCTCTTCATCAGCCAAAAGTCTAGCACCAGCTTTCTTGATTTTCTTCCTACAACAGCTGAGTGCACTACAAACCACTATCTCGCTCGGTAAAGCAGCCGTATTGGCTATGGCATGCTCTGCTGGGGTCGTATTCACTGGCTCAAATGGCAGCATGCATTCTCCGCAGAGCATCGACTCGCTAGAGTTGCATTCGCCTTCCCTGGTACATTCTTCGGGAGAGCACTGGCAGTACTCTTGTCCATCGTCCGGTAGTCTCATGCTCACAGTGGCGAATGCTCAGTAGATGAGGTTTTTTTCGATGTAAAAAGTCAATGGAGATACGGCTAGAAGAAAAAGAGGAAAAGAAAGAGAGGAGAAAAAAGCCAAAGAGGGGACTTTGGCGGCAGGAAGTGACCTCACATGGTTATTCCGTAGCCAATAGGCCGAAAGACACCCGCAATACGGAATAACTCGTACATTCCGAGACATTCAGTCATGTGCCATTAGGATTGAGGTGTTAATCGGGAAAGCTGCGCTCCTTTATCGTCTAACTACTGATTTGCACGGAGCAGAATCCGAACACGGTCAAGTCGCGCCAGCTGCTTTTCATACATAGGTAGCACGGTTCTAGTACATTTAGTTTGTCGTCTATTTCCCTCTCAACAACACAGCATTTGTCTCTCTAACTGCCATCTCATATCCTGTGACTGACCCTCATCAACCCATTCACCTATAATCTACGAGTTCAATATCTGGCAAAGTCTCTCTGGCTTGTGCCATTGCTGTGAATATGTCATGCTCTAGAGAATCTTGGATATTGCTCAGGTTCTCGTTTTGATACCATTTAATTTCCTCCTCTTGGCGTTTTAACTTTTCTCTTTCGGCCTTAATCTCCGCAAACTTCCTATCAGCTTCTTTTTCGATAGAGGTACTGCTTCGGTTTGCCGTGAGGATCCCCCTCTTGATTTGCTGCTAGAGTGGTGTAATGGCGCTCTGGTACATTAGAGTCCCGAGAAGCTAGACAAACTCTTCCACAGCTGACAATAAACTTATAGCTCCGGCCAAGTCAATGCTAAGTCATTAGATAGCTATGTCTTGAATTCTTGCCACCGAGCTAAGCAGGGTAGAGAGCTTTTCAGTACTACTTTCGCTTTCAAATGTCCTATTATGTTTAAATAAGTCTATCCACTTCTATAGCAGAACTGCCTTAATGCAGGTCCAGCCCCAGCCATCTAAATCTTTTTACATTATTCGTTATCTAAATGTAAAACATGTATGCTCTAGTATTAGCTGGAGCTGTGACATCAGTCTTTAGCGTGACCTGATAGGAAGAGAGGCAAGAAGTCAATAATCTTAAAGAGTTTGGCCATGTTGACTATTTTATAACCCACTTTCTATAAGGAGTATGATACATTGGTTAGTAAATCGCATGCCCATCTACGCTAAGAAAGATATGCTTACCTCCAAAGCCATTAGCTATCTTGTTTAGGTGGTTGCATTTACTATCGAGCGGCTTGATATCCTTTGTAGATGAGTTTCTAGCTGCTGTCTCTTACCCTTCTTTACAGTTTAATATTTGCTCTTTTAGAAAGAGGGTCGGAAATCGATGACTTGCTAATTCAGTACATATAAAGACATTATTATCTAGTAAAACCCTAATAGCGGCTACTATACTTAAAATGCTGTGATTATGAATTAGGTCTTTGACTCCTTAATGGCCTCTTTCTTGCTTTTTTACTACCTTTCTAATTAACTGATTATTTGGATATTTCTCTATGATTTTTAATAATATAGATAAGCCTGTAAAAGCAATATAGATATCCTTTTTACTAATAAGGCCTAGCTATTTAGCATTATTAGGCTCTAGGAATGTTAACTTCTTAAGATAGTAATTAAGATAGATTACTATTATACTAAGCTTACCTTTAATCTTATAGTTACCTTTTACTTTTATATATTAATATATATCTATAGTTAGTATATTAAATGTTATTATTATTATATATTAATAAGTTTATAGTAAATAGAGGTATAGCCTAAAGAGCGGTAAAGAGGGTTTATAAGGGAGGGATAGACTTAGCTGCTAATAGTAGATAATAATAATATTATATATCTTATACTATAGTTAATTAAATTAGCTAGGCTAAGGCTATCTCCTGTTAGGCAGGTAGGGATAAAAAATTTTTAGAAGCTATATAAATTGGAGTAATATAAGCTTCTGAGATATTATTTTATATATATAATATATTATTAGAGCTAGCTTTCTCTTGGCTCTTTTAAAGGTTCTGCATATTATAAGCAGTTAAATAAAGTAGGAAACTTAGATCTTGCCTTATTTCTCTACTAACTACTATTATAACTATCTAAAGAAATTCTATTATCTTTTATATTCTTTTCTATCTTATCTTTTTCTTAAATTAAAATACTATAAGTAGTATTAGTAAGCTTAATAGTCTATTCTAGTAGCTTACTTTATTATAGAAATTAATCTAATAGTGACTAATCTTATATAGTTGTCTCTATTTCCTCCTGCCTAGTGTTAAAGTAGCTGTAGATATTATACTAATTACCCTAGTTATTAAGCTAATATCTTATCTAATATAATTATACTAAGAAAGTAGGCAAGTAACTAGGTAATACCTTTATAGTATTAAGTAAGTTAATAATATTATTATAAATAGGTAAAATAATAGTTAGTTAGCTTATAGCCTCTTTAAGGATTTACTTTAAGATATACGTTTTTACTACTGCTATATAGAATATATATTTGTCTATACTACTATTAGTATATAATAAGTACTTTATTAACTATAGTTAGATAAAGTTTATATTATTATCTCTTCTCTAGATTAGGCTAGTAATATATAATATATAGAGTAATACTTACTAATAATAACATTAGATCTTTTTATAGTTACTAGGGCGCAGACTATTAATATTATATATAATTTTAACCTAGTATAGCTAGATAGCTCTTTTAATACTATTAAACTTATAGGATATTAGGATATTAGGTATTAAGTAAGGTAATAAACTTTTAGAATACTTATAATAGTAATAAATAGATAATAATAGTATATTCTTCTTTATATAAGGTAATAAAAAGTAAAGGGCCTAGTACTAGATTTAAAAGAAAGGTAGCTTATTATAATACTAGGTAGTATAGCTATAACTAGTATTTACTTCCTTATTATAGTTATAGTTAAATACGACCTGGATATAGTACCTAATCTAGTGACTAAAATAGCTATTAAAAGGGCCTAATAATATATAAGTATTCTCCTATACTTCTTTAAATCTTTAATAGAGCTAGAGAAAGAAAAGTATATTTTAGGTTAGTAGTTTAGTATAGTAAAAGATCTACTAAAATAGAAAGTTAGACTAGCTATTTTTAGGAGATAGGTACTAGTAAGTAGTTATCTAGTAAGGTAGCTCTATAAATAGAGCAGACTATAATAATAATAATATAGATATATAAAAGTTACTATAATTATTCTTATTAATATTATCTATTATAACTTAGTAATATTTAGCCTATACTTTAGTGTAGATACTATAGATAATTTAAATAGTAAGAATTTAGCTTATTTTAATTATTAAATTATCCTAGGCTTCTTTTAATAAGTTAAATACTAGCAGTTTCTAGTACCTAACCTGCCTTTAGGTTCAATCTTAATATAAGTATAACTTAGTAAAAAAATACTAATAGTATACCTAGGCTATTTCTTATATAGTAAGAATAATAGCCTTTCTAGTAAGTCTCTTAGTATCCTCTTAATAGCCTTAATTATACTTTATATAAGCGTTACTAGTTAATTATTAGAATTATAGTTTAATAATAACCTAGTTAGTAGTAAGTACTTAAATATTAAATTAATAAGCTAGTTTAGCTTATAATAGATTATAGGATATATAGAGGTTAATTAAAACCTTAAGTATAATATACCCCCTTTATTAATTAAAATAACTATTAGGGATCTATAGTATACTAGAGGTATTAATTATATCTCCTAGGCCTAGGCTATAGCGCTACTTAAGTAACCTCTAATTATAGCTATATATCTATACTATCTAGGTTAGCTACTATATCTAGTTATTAAACCTATACTCTTACTTATTATTAACTAAATATATAAGAAGATAATATAAAAGCTATACTATATAAAGTTTAAGGATCTACTAGATAGGATTAAATAATAAGGAGGAGGAGGATAATAATAATAATAAAGGCTTAGCTACTTTATTTAATACTTATAAAAATATATAGTTAAGTAAAAGTAAAAAGTAAGTAGCCTATATAGATATAAATTTTACTACTATCTCTATTAGAAGCACTTAAAAAGGGTAGTATTAATTACTTATTATAAAAGTAAAGGGAATATTCTAGTATATTAAGCCAGTATAAGGGTTCTAGTTAGGGTCTAGTATATTATTAGCCTATATAGTAAGAATAATATTAAGATAGAAGGTAACCTCTTTCTAGATCTTAAAATTTAAATACCTTTTTAAAGTAGTAATAGCTCTTATATATTACTTATTAGCTTCTTAAGTATCTATAAGATAAGAGTAATTAAGCTATAATATAAATATATACTATTAGTTTTAATTAGTAGCTACTAGATCTTTTAATATTACCTTATTAAAAGCTAGAAGTAATAGTAGCCTTAAATTAAAAAGCTAGTAATTACTAAATATAACTTTAAATAGATCTTTATTATAGTTATATACCTTAGCCTAAATAATCCTAAGTAATCTAGCCTCTAGATACCTAGGATTTAATGCCTAACTTACTTTTACCTTTATATAATATATTCTTATATTATAAAGAAGATATAACTAATACTAGTTAGTAACTAAAGAGGCTTTAAGAACTATACTACCTAGTTAGTTATAGAGATGCTTATAATAGGTACTTTTCTATAGAAGCGTCTAAGGCTCTTCTTTATAGTAGTTTAGTAATAGGGATAATAGCTAATAAATATAATCTTATATACCTATATTAAGCTAGTAAGAGTATATATTAATCTAATTTATATTAAATCTAGCTAGGATACTATTTTAAAATAAGGCCAAGCTTCCTTTAAATATCTATAATATAAATATATTCTTTAAATTATATACTTAAAATAGTAAGTAAGGGTTTTTAAAGTATAGAATAGTATTTCCTTTCTTTATTTATATACTATATATATTTACTTTTTCTATTACTAATGCCTAGAAGTCTATAAGATTTCTAGCAAGGATACTATAAGATAGGTAAAATACTTAGCTTTTATCTTTAGCAGTCTAACGGCTAGTGCCTAGTTTCTCCTAGTAGGCATAAGACTTTATATATAGGAGGTTATATAAGCTAGGTATCTTTTATTATATATAATTAGGGACTATTTTAAAGATAGCTAGAAAGATAATACTATTATATAAATCTTTAAACTGTATTAGGGATAGGCTATTAGTAAAAGCTTTTATATATAATTAAGCTTTATTAGGGAAAAATAGAAGAATAGAGAAGTAAATGCTAGTAGTAATAAAGCTATTAAGGGAGGTATACCTTATATATACTAGGTCTAGGCTATAAGGTTATATTACTTAAGCAGTAGATATATTATTCTTATAAGTAGGGAAAAAAGAGAGTTAAAAGTAATTAGGGGCTTAGATAGTAGATAGACTTTTTACCTTAAACTAGATATTATTAATATCCTATTACTATATAACTATTATAGAGCTATAGTATAGTAAAGCCTATATCTTATATAATAATAAGGGTTTAGCTAGTTAGTTAGAGAAGAAGTTTTACTACTATAGAAAGGAAGTATAAGGATTATAAATACTATTACATTTTATAAAGATAGTTAGTAAAAGAGGAAAGTAATAGCTAATATAGTTAGTATATTCCTANAATATCCTATTACTATATAACTATTATAGAGCTATAGTATAGTAAAGCCTATATCTTATATAATAATAAGGGTTTAGCTAGTTAGTTAGAGAAGAAGTTTTACTACTATAGAAAGGAAGTATAAGGATTATAAATACTATTACATTTTATAAAGATAGTTAGTAAAAGAGGAAAGTAATAGCTAATATAGTTAGTATATTCCTAAAGTATTTAGGTATTTTCTAGTTTAGTATACTTATATAAACTTAAGCCTATTTAAGATATATATTAGTAAGTTTTACTAATCTAGGAGTAATCAGATAATAAATCTATAATATATAGTTATATTAATAGCTAAAAAATGCTTAAAGTATATAATTATATATATCGCCCTACTAGTATAAGAAATTAGGATTACTAGCTATATCTTATTCATTAATCGCTTAAAGATAACCGCTAAGGATAGATTTATCTCTACCTACTAACAGTATTAAAGATAAACTAGGTAAAGGCAAAGGTAATGAGGCTAGGGGGCTTAGCGTTGGCAAGGAAGCAGAGTTTCTGTACTAAGTAGAGCCGGTCGATAACAGTTATACGGGGATTGATAGGTCTGATATAGCGTTATTGGCAAGCCTGAAGGTCTTAGATATATTACTATTATCTCTATCTTCTATATAAGTATTAATATTATATAGAGATAATGAGAAGAGTATTAGTTTAGCCCTAGACTTTAGGCCTGGCTTGCTATCTAGTCTATAGCCTGGTTAAAGCTAAGCCTTATTAGTAGAAATAGGTGAGACTAGGCTATTACGTAAAGTGAGACCTGAAAATTCAGCTATACGTAGAAGTTCTTAAGTGATATTAAACTGCTTGACGATCTGTTATGCCTTTATAAGGTGCTGTTGGTCACGGTGTCGTTAGACACGGAGACGCGCGTTCACGTAAGAGGTCAGGTAGAATTTGAAAAATCACTTATGTCATAGCAGACTACTGCAGCGCTTTAGATATAATGCTCTAGCTTTCTTTCAGTATAGTACCTAGCCATAAGCTTTATCCAGTTAAATAACTAATCCCCTTACCGTTCTTTTAAGCTTTTAAATTCACTTAAAGTTATTAGATGCCTGAATCTCTCTTTAGGGGGGCTCTTTTTAAGCTAAGAATTGCTAGAGTATAGAATTAGGCTAAACTATATTATCTATCTCTCTTTCTCTTACTTTAAAATGACTGTAGATATTATATTACTGGCTATTATTATAGAGTACTTCGTGGATCTATATTACTTACTGAAGAATAGTTTAGTTAAGTCTAGGTATAGTTTTAATAGTATTAATTAGGGCTATAATATTATGACGAGAAGGTAATAGAATTATAGGCTGATTAGGGCTGATTAGTGATTGAGTCGGTATGGTAGAAATCGGAAGGCGGAACGGGTCTCTATGCTGTCTGTGTCCTATTAATGACTTATAAAACTTTTAAGGTTCTAAGTATACTTAATTCTCCTTGTGGCTCCTTTTAGGTTTAATAAGAGCCATTAAGTAGTTAATGACCTCTTTATAGACTTAGTTCCTTTCTTTTAATCTAGCCTAGTATAATTAGTTATTATAGCTAATTAGCCGCGTCTATAGCTGTATGAGACTAGTAGAGTACCTTTAGAACTCTATAGTGTCGATTAGTTTTAATATCGCGGCTGGGGGGGGTGTAAGGGTTTTAGTGTTAATAATAATTAGTTAAGGCTAGTGATATAGGACTGGTGTATTTAGGCAGTGAGAAATAAGGAGCCTAAAACTATATTTAGAAAAAGGTTACTCTTTAATACTTAATTCCTGGTCTATAGTTAATAGTAATATCTTTAGTTATATTACTATTAAAAGTAACTATAATATAATAGCTAATGATATAGCTGAACTGTTTATTAAATAAGCTAGTGTGGTCCTTAATTATGCCCTATAATCGCTTAACTTGGTAATAGAGTTTAAGGAAGTAGAGGCTATACTAGAATAAGGTTTTCAGATATTTAAAAAGATAATTAAATACAGAATTTAACTAGCTATTATCTAGAGGTAAATATTTCTGCATTCCTATTTATAAGGGAATGTTTTCTAGCTTCTTATTTACTTTAGAATTGGCGCGAGTTTAGATATAAGTAGTCTAAGCTTTATTATAAATCTCCTATATTATATATACTATAATAAAATAGCCTATCTATTAGGTTAACTCCTTTTCACTTTGTTCTAATTGTTTAAGGTAAAGTAGAAGATATTGCCTAAACTCCTTATATATATCTTCCTATTTTAGCTTTAGTTTAGAAAGTATATATTAGTAATAAGCCTAAGTAACTTCTTTAGTAGCTAGATAAAAGACTCTTTCTACTAACTCTTTTCCTATATAATAATGCCTATATTTAAATTTAGAATAGGTATACTTAAGTAACTATTAGAGGTATATTTTAATTATAACTTTAGATATAGTAAAATGCTAGATACTTATTTAAGATATAAAGCTATATTAGAAAGGATTTTAAGGGATATAAAGCTAGATAAAAACCTCTAATATAATATATCTACTATACTAATTAAGACTAGAGGGAGGAATCTATAGTATTCTAAAGTCCTTAATAGCTATATTAAGTTTAAGGCTCTGTTACTTTAATAAAAGTCTAATATTAGGTTTTTAATAAGTCTAAACTATCTATTATAGTAGCTAAATTTAATTATTATATAAGAAACGTTTTTTACTTATAAGTATATAAGTAAGAACTTAGTAGAAAAGCTAAGTAATATAAAAAGTAAGAATTAAGGTAAGAGGTAAGATAGTAGTATAAAAAGATACCTTTTAAAATAAATAATTAAAAGGAAGGATAAATCTTATAGCTTAAGTAAATATATAATTATTTATATCTCTAGTAAAGGCTACCTAGAATAGATTATATTCTCTATTACTTAATATATCTAATACTTTAAAATACTAATTACTAATATAAGGGCTACTATTCAGTTTAAAATAGCCTTAATACTACATTTTAAGAATTATATTAAGTTAAAAAGTCATTTCCTTTTAAATACTATAATTTATAAAGGCTATTAAATTTAAAGTAGCTTTTAAATATTATTTATTAGCCTCCTAGGCTTTTAAAAGAGTACTATAATAAATTTATATAGTATTTAAGGCTTACTACTAGCTTTAATTATTTATAGAAAGATCACTTAATATACCCTTACTTAAAGCAAGGAGTAGAAAAAAGCCTAACCTAAATATTTTATAATTACTAAATATAATAGAAAATAGCTCTTTATAGTAACTATAGGCCTTAGCGTAAATAACCCCTAGCCTGCGCTTATGGGGATAGCTTAGGTTAGTGGCTCGAGTATATTTCGCCTTAACTTAATAGTCCCTAATATTACATAGTAAGAACTTCTAGAATTTTACAGTATTTAAATAAGACTTAGGTGTAATTCTAGAGATTTACTTATATAGATAAGAATAATATTAACTCTTTTATAGAATAGTAAAAGGTCCCCATCTAGTAGTACTATTAGGTAGATTACTTATAATATACTTATAGGCTTTAATATTAATCTAATAAGAGTAAATATCTAAGTATATAAGATTAAAAGCCTAAAAGACTAAGCTCTCTAAATTATCTAAGGATATATTAAGTATTTCTTTCTTAAAAATATTCTTTAAGTTATAAGACTAAAAAAGTAATTAAAGACCTTTAAAATATAGTATAGTTTCTTTACTCTTAGCTATAAGCTAGAATTAATTTACTTTATTAACTACTAAAGTCTAAAAAAGAGGAAGGTCTTCTACTAGGATTATATATTATAGATAGACTATCCTATTAATATTATTAGCCCTCTATTAGTTATTTCCTGGCTTTTCTTAGAATAAACGAGACTTTATATATATTATATTATATATTTATAGTATTTCCTNGTTTCTTTACTCTTAGCTATAAGCTAGAATTAATTTACTTTATTAACTACTAAAGTCTAAAAAAGAGGAAGGTCTTCTACTAGGATTATATATTATAGATAGACTATCCTATTAATATTATTAGCCCTCTATTAGTTATTTCCTGGCTTTTCTTAGAATAAACGAGACTTTATATATATTATATTATATATTTATAGTATTTCCTAGCAGTAAGGATTATATATAGCTTTATAAGCTGCTAGGATAATAATATGATTATAAAGATCTTTTTAACGCTTAAGGGATAAAGTATTCTAAGTAGCTAAAGTTAAATTAGGGGCTATATAAGGGAAAAAGAGAAAGACTAAAAAAATATACACTATATATATTAAAAGTACTAAACTTAATATACCTTATCCTAGCTAGGTCCAGTCTATAAGGTTAAATAACCTAATTGCATAACAGGTTTAGGGCAAGAGAGGGTAGAAAAGATAGGCAGAAGTTATTAGGAGGTCAGATTACCTATAGACCTGTAACTCTAAGCTAAATACTATTAATATCCTATTATCTATACAGAACTAACTTTAGTTTATTCTTAGGGAGAAGTTATATCTACAATTTATAAAATAAAAGCGGCTAATTAGGCTTATTTAATAGGAAGTCCCTCTATTATTAGAAAAAGCTACTAGGATTATAAGATCTAGCCTTCCTAAAAACTAATAGTAAAGGAAAAAGGCAATTTTATAGGTACTATACACTCTCTCAGAGAGAATAAATATATTCTAGCTTATTAACCTCAAAATCATTTTCACCTAATCTAAGTATTCCTATTAGTATATAATATTTAATAATCTATTAAGAGATNCCTCTATTATTAGAAAAAGCTACTAGGATTATAAGATCTAGCCTTCCTAAAAACTAATAGTAAAGGAAAAAGGCAATTTTATAGGTACTATACACTCTCTCAGAGAGAATAAATATATTCTAGCTTATTAACCTCAAAATCATTTTCACCTAATCTAAGTATTCCTATTAGTATATAATATTTAATAATCTATTAAGAGATATAATAAGATATATATTTACACTTAAAATAGAAGAAAATTCAGAAAGCCTAATAGTATATAATCTTATATAAGTTAAAAAAATCAGACCTTAACTTATTATCTTAATGCTAGAAGACTTTAATAAAGCTATTAAGTGTCTTATTACAGTTTTAATCGATATTAGAGGTAATAAGCCTAAAGGTATATTATAAAAAGCCAGTATATAAGCGCTCTAGGTATATCTATAGATCTGCCTTAATATAATATATTAATACTAGAGGGTCTAGAGCCCTAGTAATAGACTAAGAATAATAATTATCAATTATCACGCCTAAATTAGATTCTCCTAAGGGATCTAAAGCTAGGCTATCCGTATAGGTAATAGAGGGTAGTATTAGTAAAATCTATAGTTAATATAATTAGTTATAGTATTTCTAAATATAAAGTTATATATATACTTAGGTAAACTTTAGTATATATCCTTAGGGAGTATATATTTTAAGAGAAACTTACTAGCCTATAGACTAAAGTCTTAGTATTAGTAATATACTAATATATATTATAAACTATTCTATATTATATCTTATTTCTATTAGCTAACTTATAAGTAAAAGGAGTACCTAGCTATTAGTACTAGCAGAGGCTATAGGATAAAATAGCAGATATTTATTTATATATATTAAAAGTAAATAACTAGCTTCTTTATATATATTTAAAGCTAAAGTAAGAGTAAAAGGTACTATCTAGTGTACTAACTAAAGGATTATAGTACTATAGTGTATTAGACTGTTACGCAATATATCCTTAGGTAGTACTTAATTATAGGTAGAGTTATTAATATAGATATTAAGGTAAGTAAGACGCTCTTAATAAGCCAGGTTTTAGTATCTCTCTTACTATTAATACTAATAGTTCCTTGCCTGCTTACTTTCGCTTTTAATTTTAGATAGGTTTATATAGGCTTAATAACCTATACTAAATAAAAGGCTTACTTCCTTTAATTTAATTATTTATTTTATTTTAGTATAATTAAAATTTCCTTAATTATTATAATTAAAATATTAACTCTTTAGATAAGTCTAATTATATATTTAAGTCAAATTAAAATAACGGCAGTTATAAATCATATAATTCTATAGGACTTATTATATAATATAGGTCCACAAAATATAATAAATCAGTTAAGGTATTGCAAGTAAATATCTTTAGGGGTACTAACTTTTAAATAAGCGTTCATTAGCTTATAAGTAAGTAGCAGGGATATTACGCATTTTAAATAACTTTTAATTTATTACTTTAAAGTAGAGTAAAGAGCACTCTTTAATAGCTACCTACCCTATATGCTCTTTAGGATCTGCTTTTTTACTAATTTAGGTTACCCTAGATAGAAAAGTTATTATTTCTTTAATTAAATTAATTTATAGAAGTTTCTACTATAGTATTATGCTCTTTTTAGCTTATATACTAATACAGTTAGGAGATATTATGTCGAAATTTGTTTTTTTACTCTCTTTAAGCGTAAAGGTTAGCCCTAACCCCGCCGGCCATTATAGATATATATATATATTTATATATTATACATTATATATAATATAATATAATCTAAAGTTGTCGGATAAGCCCGACATAGCGGTCTTAAGTTTCTCGAACTTCTATACTGGCTATGCCTGACTATTAGCACTGAAAGTTTTGCTAAAGGCCGACCGAGCTCTACACTGCTTATATTCTTCAGTGGCATTCTTGGCTTTTCTTAAGACTGCAAGCAGTTCTTACTCGCACGACAGTTCTGCCTAAACCAATCTAGTCTTATTTATATCTAACGCCTGTTTCTAATAGAATGCGCCTTGCCGTTACAACAGTATCACGCTATTAAGATTCCTAAACGTCTACATAGGAAGTAACTTAATTAGTTAAATTCAGTTCGAGAAAAGCATATGACAGCGGGCACGCAATATCCACTCGCTGAATTGGTCAGTCTAAGAGACTTCAGTTGTAATATCGCGCGGGCCGAACTACCGCCCCTACTATTGTTTAGCTGGAGTGATAATGGGGATATAATATGCTATGGTGACTTCGGATTGATAATAGACAACTTCCGTCAGGTCCCAGATTATTTCATCTTATAAGCAGAAGAGATATGCGCTACGAGAACTGTATTACCAGTATATAGCCTGAACGGCAGCTAATAGCAACTGTCGATCCCACTATGGCTGATTCCGACGCTTGATATTCGAGCGGCAGCTAAAGCTTAACGTCCTTATCTTTTATAACCTATATACTATTAGTGCTTATACTATAGCTAGAATAGCTAATGTCTTGTAAAGAAGGCTAAGTGACTTGACTCTTAATAGATGGCAGGTCTAAGTTTAGAACTCTGATGTCAGTAGATAGGCAAGAGTTAGTTATCAGATCTAACTAAAGGTGAGCTATTGGCCTGCCTACGTTGAGCGACTGGCGGCAGGCGCCTGTGCTGGCATCCCAGATCTTGATTGTCTTATTATATAAGCCTAATACGATCTACTGGCTATCCGCTGAGAATGTGACTAAGAGCACTGAATTGCTATAGCCTTTAAGTATCTATATATAGGCCCCTATACTAGTATCCTAGACCTTAACTATCTTATTAAGTAACCTTAATACAATCTATTAACTATCTGCTAAGAATAAGACTAAGAGCACTAAACTACTATAGCCCTTAAGTGCCTATATATAGGCGCTAGTGCTAGTATCCTAGATCTTAACTATTTTATTATATAAGCCTGATACGATCTACTAGCTATTTACTAAGAATATAACTAAGAGTACTGAATTACTATAGCCCTTAAGGGTCTATATATAGGCCCCTATACTAGTATTTTAGACCTTAACTGTATTATTAAGTGACCCTAATACAATCTATTAATTATCTACTAAGAATATAACTAAGATTACCTAATAGTTATAGCCTTTAAGTGTCTATATATAAATGCCTATACTAGTATTCTAGATCTTAACTATCTTATTATATAAGCTTAATATAATTTACTAGCTATCTACTAAGAATATAATAAAGAGTACTAAATTACTATAGCCTTTAAGTGTCTGTATACAAGTACCTATACTAGTATCCTAGACCTTAACTATTATATCCCTTAAGCCTAATATAATCTGCTAACTATCTATTAAGAACGTGATTGAGTCTACCTAATGACTGTAGCCCTTAAGCGTCTGGTTACAGGTGCTTATACTAGTATCCTAGATCTTAATTATCTTATTATATAAGCTTAATATAATCTACTAGCTATCTACTAAGAATATAACTAAAAGTATTAAATTACTATAACCTTTAAGAGTCTATATATAGGCCCCTATACTAGTATCCTAGATCTTAACTGTTATATTATATAAGCCTAATATAACTTACTAGCTATTTACTAAGAATGTAACTAAGAGCACTAAACTGCTATAGCCCTTAAGTATCTAATTATAGGTGCCTATACTAGTATCCTAGATCTTAATAGTCTTATTATATAAGCCCGATATAATCTACTAGCTATTTGCCGAGAACGTGACTAAGCTTACCTAATGGCTATGGCCCTTAAGTGTCTAAAGGCAAGCGTTCTAATTCTCTTTTATACTTGGCTTCGATATCATCTAATCCGGCTCTTCCTTCTTGAACAGCTTTCTAACTTAACTACTGGCAGGGCTAAACACTAATGCCAATATGTAAGCCTGTAATAGAGCAATTTCTATTACTTATTTATAGAAAAGAATAAATCGGTGCGCGTTTCTTAAAAGTTCGGTCAGTTCTTATACTTCTATGTTTCGCTATAAACACGTTAGGCGGTCTCTCTTAATATATAGATGAATTAAGGTTACTTACTACTAAACCCTTAAGCTTCTGTATTGCGATAGTACCCTCTGGCATTTTACATAATAAACTGAGAGCTTCTAGCTAATATAGATACTTTATTTGAAGGAAGTTATGGATAACGCTGCTGTCCCCTAAATCTTTGTCTCTTATCTTTGCTGTGGGCTCTAAGTTATGGAGATGGTTAACCTAGTGGATATAAGAATATCTAGTTGAAGCTAATGGGTTAGGGTTAGGCGGCATGACCTGATTAATGGGAAATCCTGGAGTATATAGGTTATAAATGTTACGCTGGAGCGTACTTAACAGGACCTCCAGCGACCTTAAGAAGATAACGNCCCCTAAATCTTTGTCTCTTATCTTTGCTGTGGGCTCTAAGTTATGGAGATGGTTAACCTAGTGGATATAAGAATATCTAGTTGAAGCTAATGGGTTAGGGTTAGGCGGCATGACCTGATTAATGGGAAATCCTGGAGTATATAGGTTATAAATGTTACGCTGGAGCGTACTTAACAGGACCTCCAGCGACCTTAAGAAGATAACGTGGTGCTAATATGCGATGCTAGAGGGCAGGATTTGATCAGACACTTGGTTAAGAAGGAAATCCTTTGCCAACTGATGGACGAAGGAAACGATTTCCTCTTGAAGAGTTAGGAAAGAGCCACAAGACTTGATGATTTTGTGTAAGTCGTTAAGGTCCTGGAGCGGCTCGATAAGAGATGTCAGCTCCTTTAAAGTGACAGGGCGGTATACGACCGAAGTAATACCTAGGATTTACTTGCAAAGGTCCGCATTATATAAGNTTGCCAACTGATGGACGAAGGAAACGATTTCCTCTTGAAGAGTTAGGAAAGAGCCACAAGACTTGATGATTTTGTGTAAGTCGTTAAGGTCCTGGAGCGGCTCGATAAGAGATGTCAGCTCCTTTAAAGTGACAGGGCGGTATACGACCGAAGTAATACCTAGGATTTACTTGCAAAGGTCCGCATTATATAAGTCACAGATACATTCTATCATTCGCTTATAGAGAGAATCAAGTCCTGGAGGAAATGACTTTAACTTAGCTAATATGTGCCGTTTTCAGACCTAAGGATCCGAGAGTTCTTAGTAGACTAAGGCAACCTAGAGAAAAGTGCCATAAGAATTGGAAATCAAGTGATGCTAGACAGCACCGCGTAGCTCGTCGTCGTAATGCTTTTCAATTACTAATTGGTCCACCTTATGACAAATATACAAGTAAACAGCCTTAGAGATTAAGCTCTCACTTAACTCGAGATATAGTCTAACTCCCTGCGTCGTATTGCCTAGCTTCTCCTTAATATCCTGCCAGTTACGACTGGATACAATCCACTTAACGCAAGATGAAGACTTGCTAATAAAGTCAAGAAGCCATTATCGCTTTATTGTGCACTCGTCGAGGGCATCAACGATCAGGGTTACACCGTTTAAACTTAGATCATTCAGCATGTCCGTAAGGATCTCAGCTAGAGACACCCAGATATTAATACCCTTGAACAGTTTCTCGCCCGTGATATCGTACTTGACCCGGATATATGAAATGAGCGATAGTTGCTGGATGATGAGGTGGTAGATAAGGCCGCGTAGTATAGCTGCTGCATTACTTAGTTGGTCCTTAGTCGCCTGGCAAAAGAAGTAGGACAGTCGATAAGGGGATTCTTTCTCTAGCTTATCGATGATGCCGTACAGGAGCATCGTCTTGCCCTTGCCAGGGTCGCCCTTGATCCAGAGCAACCGGCTCCGCGGATCATCACGCCATCGCCGGAAGTCGTTATTGCGGAGGATCTAGCGGTACGAGTCCTTAAGCAGGCTGCCCTTTGTATCCTGGATGCGCTTCTTGTCGGTGCGAGGGTCAGTTAGGAATAGATGCTTTAGATATTGTATGTTCTTGTCGCCTGGAAATTTTCTCTTTAGCAAACCATTGCGATAGTGGGGCATATCTAATAAAAGTTAAGATATCACTTGCCCTCGTTGAGGTTGATAGTCTGATGGATAACTGTTACCTCTTTGCTGATATTTACAGCCTTTTTAACTTGTATATCCTCACTAAGCATTGCGAAGTGGCGAAATAAATTTTAATGTGGTCGGGGATTGGCTTGGATTTGCAGTAGATATGAACTTGATGGAATGGAGGACGGGCCAAGCTATCTATAGTGCGTCCAGCCGCGAAGCGGAGACCAGATTGCGGAATATACGTAGAGCCTCCGTGCAGGAGTCTTATTCGGGCCTCTGACGCTGCCTATCTATATGT
>WEYU01000011.1:0-21239 GCA_011036685.1 Fusarium cf. nygamai | reverse complement strand
TACTATTAGCCTTATATAAGGCTATTAAGCTTCTAGCTTTTTAAATAAAGGCTTAAATAATAAAATCCCTATAATAGGCTAGTATTATAAAGATTAAAATTAGTTAATATTTATTTACTTTAAGTAATATAATTACTACCTTAACTAAGTAATATAAATACTACCTATAGGTCCCTTAGTAGCTATATTAACTTTCTTCCTTTACCCTATCTAAAAGAATACTAGGCCTAGTATATCTATTATAAAGTATATTCCCTAACCTAACTTTCTATACCTATTAGTTACAGTTACTAATATCTATTATAGTTACTATTATAATACCTATTTATAATAGCCTATAGGCTAATTAGACTTATTATATAACTAACTATAACCTTATTAATATAATTAAATTAGCCTTAGGTTAGGCTAATAACTATAAATACTAGAAACTATATATAATAGCTATAGCTATTATAAAGAATATTTTATTAAAGAACTAGTCTAGTTTAATTAAGATAGCTATTTTTAATTATATTTTAATTTACTTCATTAGTTATATAGATCTAGATTCCTTAAGTTATAGGATATTACTAGNCTATATATAATAGCTATAGCTATTATAAAGAATATTTTATTAAAGAACTAGTCTAGTTTAATTAAGATAGCTATTTTTAATTATATTTTAATTTACTTCATTAGTTATATAGATCTAGATTCCTTAAGTTATAGGATATTACTAGATTAACTAGAGAAAAAGTTATTATAGCTAGAGGCTTTAAAAGAAGCTATAAAGTAAGGCAGGACCTTTATAGCTAATTAAGCTACTTTTCTTATTACTTTTAAAGGGTTAAATTTAGCTAGGTATAAAAAGTAGCTTATAAATATAATTATTAAGGCTAAATAGGTAGTCTATATTCTCTTAATTATATAAAATTAAAGATAAAGGTAAGGTAATAGTAGGGTTTAAAGGTTTAAAGGAATTAGGTTAACTTTTATATAAGTTAGTTAGTAAAAGTTAAATTAACCAGAAGTTAATAATAACTAGCTCTATTAATTGAATATATATACCTTAATATGTGACTAATTGACCTTATATCTGAGAACTGTAGATAAAGTGAAATTCGTAAAGAAATAATAGTTTAAACTAGGGCTTAATATTATATAAGCTAAAAATAAATATATTATTATATAATTAATATTAATAATAGCTAACTTAATTATAATTACTTAATTAAAGTAATTAATAACTAAATAACTAGTCTTTTAATAGAGATTTATATACTTAAATTTAAATATATTTTAATATTTTAATCCTTTTTAAAGTATTATAAAATTATAAGAAAATACTTATTATATATTAATAAATTACTAATAATATAGTAAGTTAATTTAGTAATATTTAGTTATTAAATATAATTACTATTAAAAATAGTTAATATAATTAAGGTTAATTATATTATAAGCTAGATAGAAGTCTTAAAAGACTTAATATATAATAGTTAGGTTTCTTAAATAAGTAAACTAGTCTATATTAAGTTTATATTTATAAAATATATAAAGTATTATACTAAGCATATTAAATTATTATATCTTTTAATAATTAATAATATATATTAAGTATATTAAAGTAAAGAAGTCTTATTAATAATTAGTAAGCTAAGTTCTATTTAAGTATTAAATAAATATAATCTATATATTAATATTTAATATAATAGGATACTATTCCTCGGGGATATAGTTATCCCTAGGATATATCGCTCTATAGGATAATAGTATCCTTATACTAGTTATCCTATATAGCTTATTCTATAATTAGTAGGTTAGAGGATAAAATTATAAGATATATATAATATAACTACAGGGGTTATAATACGATCTCTCCCCTCTATTGGGTCTTATCCTTAAGACTTATATACCCTATCTAACCTAAATTTTATCTAGTATGTTCTAACTTAGACCTTTTATTATTATATTACGCGATATCTAACTATATC
This sequence comes from Fusarium cf. nygamai, assembly GCA_011036685.1. Taxonomy (NCBI): domain Eukaryota; kingdom Fungi; phylum Ascomycota; class Sordariomycetes; order Hypocreales; family Nectriaceae; genus Fusarium; species Fusarium cf. nygamai. The sequence goes on along the minus strand of WEYU01000011.1, from coordinate 19,263 downwards.
TCTAAGCAGTACTCCTATAAAACTCATATAGAATGCAAGTTAAAAAGACTTAAAAAGGATTATAATATTATAAAACTTACTAAATCGGTTATATTATCTAGTAAATAGGCAGATATACTATATACTTGCTATTTTTAAGTAAGGACTGGAGAGAAATGTTTAATATCTCCTGATTCTAGTTAATATAGTAAATATATTTATAAGCAGAAACCTTATAATAGTATATAAGTTATATCTTCTTATAAGTTTCTCTTTTTTAATCTTCTTTTATTTCTTCTAATCCTTACGTTCTTTCTTAGTATTTACCTTTATAAAATAAGAGAAGAAGCTAGAAGTAGATATAGATAAGGCTAATAATAATCTTTTAAAGCTTTATAAGGAAATAGCGGCCTTATAGTCTTGTCTTATAGCNCAGAAACCTTATAATAGTATATAAGTTATATCTTCTTATAAGTTTCTCTTTTTTAATCTTCTTTTATTTCTTCTAATCCTTACGTTCTTTCTTAGTATTTACCTTTATAAAATAAGAGAAGAAGCTAGAAGTAGATATAGATAAGGCTAATAATAATCTTTTAAAGCTTTATAAGGAAATAGCGGCCTTATAGTCTTGTCTTATAGCTGCTACTGGTAATTTATTTTATATTTAAAAGATCTATATTAAAGTAAAGGAAAAGTATTCTAAGGCTATGCGTTAGAGTCTTTAGGAGGTTAAGAAAGAAGATAGTATTTTATTTATATTAGATACTTATAAAGATACTATAGTATATAATCTTTAGGTAGACTATATTCTTAATAATATAGATTAGTTATCTTTAGGTCTTAAGGATAATTTCTTAAATGCCTCCTTTTTATTTAATTTTAATAAAAGTTCTTTAGGAACTGTTAGGTATTTATAAGGTATTTTATTAGTTCTTATATATTTTCGCTTTTTAAGTAGTTCTTCTATTTAATTATGTATATTTTTTATTTATTAATTCTTTTTATTTCTTTAATTACTTCTACCTTATAGACTTCTAGTCCTGTAATTTATTATAGCTTATTACTAGTTTTAATATATTTTATATCTTTAATTAATTTTAATATTAAGGTATAATAAACTAGGTAATATTTAATATTTAGTAATTTTTTAAAAAAAAATTTAGTTACTATTAGCCTTATATAAGGCTATTAAGCTTCTAACTTTTTAATCTAAGGCTTAAATAGTAAGACCTCTATAGTAAGCTAGAATTATAGAAGTTAAAATTAAAAAAGGTTTATCTGCCTTTATGGCGTAATTGCTGCCTTAATTAAGCAGTATAAATACTGCCTATAGGTCTATTACCCCTTGGCAGCTATATTAACCTTCTTTCTTTACCCTATCTAAAAGACTAAGATATCTTTAATCGACCCTTATAATATACCGGGCCTAGTATATATATTATACTTCCACTTAAAGGTCAGTTAGACCCTAACTAAGTAAGAGACTAAGTATAAACTTATAAGTATATTCCCTAACCTAACTTTCCTTATTAGTTATAGTTACTAATATCAATTATAGCTACTAATATAATACCTATATAAAATAGCCTATAGCTATATAATTAGGCCTACTATATAACTAGCTATAACTTTAATATAGCTATTAAGCCTACTTTATAGGTAATTAAAAAAGAAAATCTAGAAAAGATTTATATAATAATAATTACTATTAAAAAGAACTTTTTATTAAAGTACTAATTTAACTTTATTAAAATAGCTATTTTTAATTATAGCTTAATTTAGTTAATTTATTATATAGGCCTTTTTAGCCTAATTAATATAATTTAGATTAATAATAAGCTATTAAGCTTCTTAAACTTAAAGAAGGTCTTAAAGGAAGGTTATCTTTTTTAATTAGACTAGATAGCCTTCTTTACTACCTTTATAAGCTTAAATATATATAAAAAGTAGCTTTATAATATAGCTAAAAGGGTTATTACTGTAAAGGAGGTCCTATTATTAATATAAAGATAAAGGCGGGGTAATAGCAAGGTTCTATAAAGGTTCTATTAAAGTTAGAATTAAAGGAATTAGGTTAANTAAATATATATAAAAAGTAGCTTTATAATATAGCTAAAAGGGTTATTACTGTAAAGGAGGTCCTATTATTAATATAAAGATAAAGGCGGGGTAATAGCAAGGTTCTATAAAGGTTCTATTAAAGTTAGAATTAAAGGAATTAGGTTAACTCTGTTTATATAAGTTAATTAGCGAAAGTCAAATTAACCTAAAGTTAATAATAACTCTATTAATTAAATATATATACCTTAGTATATGACTAATTAACCTTATATCTAAGAATAGATAAAGTAAAATTAGTAAAGAAACAGTAGTTTAAACTAGGGAATATTTAATAATAAGTCTAGTTTATATTAATCTTTTCCTATTTTTTATTTAATCTTAACTAGCCCTAGGTATTTATAGTCTAGTTTATAGCTTAGTTAATCTATCTTAATATTTTTAGTAAATAAATAGACTATATCTCTCTCTATAAAGGTTAGTCCCTTTAACCTTTTAGGGTTATAGTATTTTTATATCCTTTTTCTAATATATTTTAATTTAATTTTAAGTTTATTATATATCTCCTTTAGTCTATTACTTATAATAATAGTTACTAGGTTTGTATTCTTAAGTTCTTAAGTATTATAATATATATTAAGTATAAATTTAATATTAATATTAAATAGTATAATTTTTATACTTTTATTATAAGTAGTATTATAGCCTAGCTAGGTATATAGTAGTTTTTTAACTTAATTATTTTACTTATAGTTAATATAATACTATAAGTATTATTTTAGTATTTAATTTATTTATTCTATCTAGCTATCTGCCTATAGTCTAAAAGCTATAGTAAGTTAGTAACTAACTCTTATATATACTATAAGTGCTTACTAAAATTTTAAGGTAAATATTAGTCTTCTATTTAATAAAATTTCTCTTAGTATTTCTTATTTTTATATTACCTTATTATAGAAGATATAAGCTATAGTTTCTATATTTATTACCTTTCTATAAGGTAAATAGATTAAGTACTTTATAAGTCTATTTATAATAACTATAATACTATTATAGAAGATTTTAGTAAAAGGTTTTTCTAATAATAGTAGCTTAATTATAAAGTCTATTATAATTAAACTCTATAGTTAGTCTATAACTTCTATTAGTTATAATATCCTATAAGGTTTATATTATTATACTTTTATTTTAATATAAATATTATATTTTCTAATAACCTTTTTTACTTTTTATTAAGTTATTTAATATCCTTATTATAGTAATTATTTCTATATCTTTATAACTCTTTAATATCTATATAGTAAGTCTATATAGAATTCTTAAATAAACTCTTACAGTTTTCCTAGGATTTTTCTTATTTCTACTATCTATATTTATCTTAATATTTATATTAGTTAGGTAAAATTGTATTTTCTTTTTTAATTTTTTTTTAAGAGTTATTTTTTTATTTTAAGTATATTAATATTATAGTCTAGGTATTTATTAATTATATTAGCTTTTTTATTATTTATACCATTTTTATAAATAATTATAAAGTTAAATTTATAAAGGTATTTAATATAATATAATTATTATTAATTAAGTTCTTATATTATAGTAAAATATAAAATATTNTTTTTATAAATAATTATAAAGTTAAATTTATAAAGGTATTTAATATAATATAATTATTATTAATTAAGTTCTTATATTATAGTAAAATATAAAATATTCTAGTAGTTAATATAAACTTTAATTTAATATATACTTCCTATAAGGTAGTATTTAAATTTCTTAAAGTAATTAATAATTATTAAGAATTCTTTATTATAAATAAGGTAATTAAGTTCTACTTTATATAGCTTATATAAGTAAAATATAATAAGGTATAATTTACTTTAATTATTATATTAACCTATTTATCCCTTTAATACAAAGTCTAATAAATTAATTTTAAGTTCTATTTCCTTATTAGGGTTAAATATAATTAGTATAAGTTTACTAAGGATAGCTTATTATAGTTATTTAAATACCTCTTATACTTTTAATCCTTATATAAAAGTCTTATCTTTCTTTATAAGTTCTATAAGTAGGTTTATAATTTTACTAAAGTTTTTAATAAATTATTAGTAATAATTAGTAAAACCTAAAAAGCTTTATATTTCCTTACCTATTTTAAGTATTAGCTAGTCTATTATTATTAAGATCTTCTTTTATTTTATTTTAATTTTACTAAATATAATAGTATATCTTAAGAAGTTTACTTTTCTTATATAAAAATAACTTTTTTTTAATTTAATTAGTATATTAGTATCTTATAGGGCTTTTAAGATTTTATAGATATATTCTTTATATTCTTTTTTATTATTAAAGAAAATTAAAATATTATTTAAGTAATATACTATAAAGATATTTAAGTATTATTAAAGTATATTATTAATTATCTATTAAAATATTATAGGTATATTAATAAGTCTAAATAATATTACTAAATATTTAAAGAGTTTAATTTTAATTTTAAATACTATCTTCTATTTATCTCTTTCTTTAATATAGATTAAGTTATAAGCTCCTTTAAGGTCTAAAGCTATAAAGATCTATTTACTTTATAAGTAGTCTTTAAGTTCTATAATAAGTAAAAGTAAGGTCCTATCTTTAATTATAAAAGTATTTAGCTTCTTATAGTCTATCATAAGTTATAGTTTTCTATTTTTCTTAAAAATAAATATTACTAAAAATCTTATTAATAATATAGATATTTTAATATTTCTTTTTATTAGTTTTATTTTTAGGTACTTTTTTAAGGTATTTAGTTCCTTTTTATTAAGGTTATAAATCTTCTAGAATAGTAAGTTATTTATTTTAAGTTATATTTTATAGTCTTAGTAACTATATTATAATACCTTTATATTAAGTTCTTTTTAAAATAGTTTTTTATAGATTTAATATTCTTTTAGTATATTTTTAAGTTTGTTATATTATTTTCCTTTTTTGAGTTCCTTTTAGTATTTTAATTATTTGTTTAAGCTATATAGTTATATTTTAAAGAGGCCTAGGATTTATTAATTTTATTTCTTTTTACTTTTTATATACTTATATTATACTCTTTTTAAAGGTAGTAAATTCTTTATTTTACATTTACCTATACTATCCTCTTTAATTAGGGTTTAAGATTTCTTATTATTTATTATAATTATTTTATTATTACTATTAGTATTACTAGAAAAGGTAATTTAGTTAGTCTTTTAGTTAATATATAGGTTTTTCTTTTATAGCTAATTAAAACCTAGGAGGATATTTACTTCCTGATCTAAAGGAAAGATATTAAAATATATTCTTTAATTCTTTCTTTAGATAAAGACCTTAAGGTAATTAATCTCCTAATTAATAATTCTATTATTATAATTAAATAGTTATCTCTTTATATTAAGTAATAAGTAAGGTTTTTATTTCTTTCTTTATAGTAATTTTAGCTATATAACTATTCTTAAATTAATAAAATTTTATTTANCTAAAGGAAAGATATTAAAATATATTCTTTAATTCTTTCTTTAGATAAAGACCTTAAGGTAATTAATCTCCTAATTAATAATTCTATTATTATAATTAAATAGTTATCTCTTTATATTAAGTAATAAGTAAGGTTTTTATTTCTTTCTTTATAGTAATTTTAGCTATATAACTATTCTTAAATTAATAAAATTTTATTTAGCTCTATAATTAATATATATATCTAGCTATTCCTTATTAATCTAAACTTTTAGTACTAGGTATTTTAATATTAGGTTTATATATAATCCTAGAGTATTTATAGGTTTAAGTTATTTTTATCCTTACTCTTTATATATTTAATACTTTATTATAAATAGTATATTTCTTTTCTTAAAGTATTTCTATAAATCTATTTATATTTACTATTATAATATAGCTTACTATTAGTATAGTTACTTATAAATTTATTATTAAATAGTTATTATTAAAATCGCTTTTCTAATTCTTTATACTATTCTATAGTTATCTTAAGATAGGTTTTATATTTTTCTTTTTTTATTATTTATTATTTATATAATATTCCTGTATATATAAGTTAGTACTTATAGTATTCTTTAAGGTCTAAATATCTTTTAATATATTTATACTTATTAAACTCTTATTATTTCTATATAAGTTCTATCTTATACTTATACTATTCTTATTATACTTTTTTCTATTCTTTAGTAAGTTTTCTTCTACTTATATAAGGTTACTTAAAGAACTTTACTATATCTTTAATATCTTTATTTAGTATTTCCTTTTCTTACCTTATATTTTATTTATTACTAATTAGTACTTAATTAAATACCTTATTAAAGTTAATAGATTTAAAAATATATTCTAGATATAATCTATCTACTTCCTATTATCCTTATAGCTCCTCTATATCTTCTAAACTAGTATTATTAACTAATAGTTTTTTTATAAGATAGTTATACTATCTACTACTAATCTATTCTTAATACTTATCTTCCTATTTTTAGATTTTAGCTTTCTTTTTAATATACTTCCCTTAAGTTATTTCTTTAAACTCTTTTTCTGCTTTTTTAATTATTTATTATAATTACTTAATCTTATTAAATAGATCTTTACTTTTCTAGATTTATTAGTAGTAAAGTATACTAAATTATAGTTCTATTACTTTAAGGTTTTTATACTAGAGGTATACTAAGTAGCTTTTTATTTTTTACTTTTTATAAGGCTTATTATTAGGTATACCTTATATTATTACTAGAAAGTAATTACTATTTATCTTTTCTTATATTATTTATATTAATAATATTTATAAAATATCTATAATATTTTATTATAATCTAGATATATTAGTATTATTTATATATTATTTTTAATATTAAAGTCTAGCTCTTTATATAGGGAGTTAAGTATATTATTAGTATAGTAGGCTTTAATATAGATTATACTAATTCTTTCTATATTTATATACTCTTTTATTCTTTAAATATATAGATCTTCTTATATTTAATAAATTCTTATTTCTAATTTATTATACTCTAGTTAGTATTCTTTAATCTATTTTTATATAATTTATTTATCTTTCTTATAGAAGTATTAGGTAGTACTTTATATTACTTTACTTTTATATCTTATAGATTAGGATTATTAATATTTTCTTTATTAAAAGTTATTTCTAGCTTTAATTTCTTTTTCCTATACTTTTTCTTTATTCTAAAGTATTATCTTAATTAGGATATTATTAATAATTTATATGGCTTACCTTTATTAATCTATATTAAGGGTAATTAGGCTTCTTTATCTTATTATTTCTAAGGTTTATATTTTCTTAAATTTTGTTAATTCCTTATCCCTTTTCTTTTATCTTCTTTCCTATTACTTTAGATAATTATATTCTTTCTTTTCTAAGTCTACTATATACTTATAGTAATTCTTATTTTATATCTTATTTCTTTATTCTCTTTTTTTCTTAAGTTCTTTTAGGGTAAGTAATTTATCTTTCTTCCTTCTATTTTCTATAGGTTCTAGTTCTAGCTATATAACTCCTATTTCCTAAAGGATAGACTGTTATAGTAATTAAATTCCTAGTTTAAATTACTATTTCTTTATTAATATTACTTTATCTAGTTTTAAATATAAAGTTAATTAGTTATATACTTTAGTATATGTATTTAATTAATAAAGTTATTATTAACTTTAGGTTAATTTAACTTTTATTAACTAACTTATATAAATAAAGTTAACTTAATTCTTTTAATTCTAACTTTAATAAAACCTTCAGTTTAACCCTATTATTACTTTACCTTTATCTTTAATTTTATATAATTAAGAAAATATAGACTACCTATTTAGCCTTAATAATTATATTTATAAGCTACTCTTTATATTTAATTAAGTTATTTCGAAAGTAGTAAAGAAAATAGTTTAATTAGCTATAAAGGTCTTATCTTACTTTATAGCTTTTTCTAAGGCCTTTAGCTATAATAGCTCTTCCTCTAGCTAATCTAGTAATATCTTATAACTTAAGTAATTTATATCTATATAATTAATTAAATAAATTAAAGTATAGTTAAAAATAACTATTTTAATTAAGCGAAATTAATTCCTTAATAAGAAGTTCTTTATAATAATTATAGTTATTATATATAGTTTTTAATATTTATAGCTATTAGCCTAATTTAAGGCTAATTTAATTATATTAATAAAGTTATAGTTAATTATATAATAGGTCTAATTAGCCTATAGGCTATTATAAATAGCAGGTATTATAATAGTAGCTATAATAGATATTAGTAACTATAATTAATAGGTATTTAAGCTAAGGAATATACTTAAGTATAATAGATATACTAGGCCTAGTATATTATAAACGTTAATTAAAGATCTTTTAAATAAAGTAAAGGAAAAAGGTTAATATAAATATTAAAACGGCCGTATTTATATTACTTAATTAAAGTAGTAAGTATATTACTTAAAGTAAATAAACCTTAACTAGTTTTAATTTATATAATACTAGCGTATTATAAGGGCCTTATAATTTAAGCCTTTATTTAAAAAGCTAAAAGCTTAATAGCCTTATAAAAGGCTAATAGTAATTAAAATAAAAAAGAAATAGTAATTAAATAAAAGATATAGATATTATATTATAAGAATTAAAGGCTATTATAAAGTAAAAGAAAGGAAATAAAAACGGAAAAAAAAGTCAAAAGTAAATTAAAAATAAAAGGTTTAAATATTAAAGGTAAAACTATAAATATTAGTAAATTAATGCTAACTTAATAAGTTAATAATAGATTAGATTAAGTTAGAAGATAATATAATATAATATAAAGAATATCAATTAAAGGTAAATATAGCTAATTAATACTTAAGAAATATATTTTATATAGTAAAGAGCTTTACTTTATAATTAAAAATTATAAAATTAACTTTTTCAATTTAAATTACTATTTCTTTATTAATTTTACTTTATTTATAGTTCTTAGATATAAGGTTAATTAGTTATGTACCTTAGTATATATATTTAATTAATAAAGCTAGTAATTATTAACTTTAAGTTAATTTAACTTTTACTAATTAATGTTTATAAATAGAGTTAACTTAATTCCTTTAATTTTAACTTTAATATAACCTTTAGTTCTAGAACCCTACTATTATCTATATTTATCTAACTCTATTTCTAGATATATTATCCTTATTAATTTAAAAGTAGCTCCCTCCTTACTATAATAACCCTTTTAGTTATATTAAGAAGCTACTTTTTATATATATTTAAGTTTAGGCTTATTAAAGTAGTAAAGAAAGTTACTTAATCTAACTAAAGGGAATAACCTTCTTTTAGATCTCTTTTTAGGTCTTTAAGAGCTAATAGCTTATTATTAACTTAATTTATATTAATTAAATTAAAAAAGCTTATATAATAAATTAACTTAATTAAGTTATAACTAAAAATAGCTATTTTAATAAGGTTAAATAAGTACCTTAATACGAAGTTCTTCTTAATAGTAGTTACTATTATATATAACTTTTTATATTCCTTTTTATTAGCTACCCTTATAGTAGGCCTAATAGCTATATTAAGATTATAGTTAGTTATATAATAGGCTTAATTATATAGCTATAGGCTATTTTATAGTATTATATTAGTAGTTATAATAGATATTACTATAACTAATAAAAAGAAAGTTAAGTTAGGGAATATACTTTATAATAGATATGTCAGGCCTAGTATATTAGAGGTGTTAATTAGAGATCTTTTAGATAGGGTAAAGGAAGAAGGTTNTATATTAAGATTATAGTTAGTTATATAATAGGCTTAATTATATAGCTATAGGCTATTTTATAGTATTATATTAGTAGTTATAATAGATATTACTATAACTAATAAAAAGAAAGTTAAGTTAGGGAATATACTTTATAATAGATATGTCAGGCCTAGTATATTAGAGGTGTTAATTAGAGATCTTTTAGATAGGGTAAAGGAAGAAGGTTAATATAACTACTACAGGGTAGTATTTATATTACTTAGTTAAGGTAGTAATTATATTACTTAAGGTAAATAAACCTTATCTAATTTTAACCTCTATAATACTAGCTTACTATAAGGGCCTTACTATTTAAGCCTATATTTAAAATACTAAAAGCTTAATAGCTTTATATAAAGCTAATAGTAATTAAAAGAAAAATAAATAATTAGCTTTATTAATTAAATATATATATTAAAATATATAATTAATTAACTTTATATTTAAAAATAAATAAAGTAAAATTAATAAAGAAATAGTAATTTAAATTAAAAAACTACTTTAATAAAGCAATAATAAGAACACTATTTAATTTATTAAAATTAAAAGAAATATCTTTTTATATTTATAAATTTAAGCTATCTATTTAGTTGAATTATAAAGTTAAACAGAGTAATATTATATAACTTTAAGACTTAATATTACAGTTATTATATTTTTTAATATAATATATAATNAATTTAAGCTATCTATTTAGTTGAATTATAAAGTTAAACAGAGTAATATTATATAACTTTAAGACTTAATATTACAGTTATTATATTTTTTAATATAATATATAATATATAATATATAATATTATAATATATTAAGAAATATATATTATATTATAGTATTTTTATTATAGAAGACTTTATTAATTATATATATATATATATATTATTACCGTTAGCCTTATATAAGGCTATTAAGCTTCTAACTTTTTAAATAAAGGCTTAAATAGTAAGCTATATTTTATATATTAACTATAAAGATATTGTACTCTTTAATAATACAAAGAGGAATATTATTTTTTATATTTTTAATTTTTACTCTTTTTATAAGTTTTAAAAAATATAATTACTTTTTATTTAATATTTATAGTTTTATAAATATATTAATTAAATACCTTAATAATTATAATTATAAATCTAACTATAAAGAGATTAAAGTTATATAATATTATTATATTATATAGTAAGTACTTAAGATAAGTAAAAAGATATTATTATCTTTAATAATCTTTAAATTAAAATTCATTAAATTATAAATATCTTTATATATTATATTATAATTCTTAAGTTAATTATTACTTTATTTTATTTAAATCTATTTACTTATTTTTATTTAATATTTAATATTAAGGTTTACTTTTATTTATTTATATTTTTTATAATATATTAGTATTCAGAATAAGTTAAATTAGATTAAATTAAATTATGATTTAATTTGATTAAGTATGTACCTTTGATTTAATTAATTAGTTAAATTACTTTTTCTAGTAACTATAGTTAAGTTAAATCACTAAATTGATTTAATTTAATTTGACTAATTAATTTTTAAGTGACTATAGTTAAATTAATGATTTGACTATAGTTACTTTAGTTAATCAGTATAAAAATACTAAAAATAGCTATATTAAATCTTATATTGCCTAAATAGGAAACTAGATAATATATATAGATTATATACAAAGTACTTTATAAGGCTATTTTTAGTATCTATATAAGGCTTATATAGCTCTTATAATTAATTAAAGTATATTTTAAGAATCTAAAGAGCCTTAATTAGATCTCTTAAGTGACTTTATTNATCAGTATAAAAATACTAAAAATAGCTATATTAAATCTTATATTGCCTAAATAGGAAACTAGATAATATATATAGATTATATACAAAGTACTTTATAAGGCTATTTTTAGTATCTATATAAGGCTTATATAGCTCTTATAATTAATTAAAGTATATTTTAAGAATCTAAAGAGCCTTAATTAGATCTCTTAAGTGACTTTATTTTTAAAGTGCTTATATTTAAGTAATATAGCCTTTATAATATAATATATTATATAGTTTATAGTATAATAATTATTTTATAATTTTAACTATATAGCTTAATTTAATATAAGTACTTTAAAAATAAAGTTACTTAAAAGCTCTAATTAGAGCTTTTTAGATTCTTAAAATCTACTTTAATTAATTATAAGAGCTATATAAGCCTTATATAGATACTAAAAATAGCCTTATAAAGTACTTTGTATATAATCTATATATATTATCTAATTTCCTATTTAGGTAATATGAGATTTAGTATATCTATTTTAAGTGTTTTNCTTTAAAAATAAAGTTACTTAAAAGCTCTAATTAGAGCTTTTTAGATTCTTAAAATCTACTTTAATTAATTATAAGAGCTATATAAGCCTTATATAGATACTAAAAATAGCCTTATAAAGTACTTTGTATATAATCTATATATATTATCTAATTTCCTATTTAGGTAATATGAGATTTAGTATATCTATTTTAAGTGTTTTTATTAAATATAATTAAATTAATTAAAATAACTATAGTTAAATTAGTGATTTGATTTAATTTGACTTATTAATTTTTTAGTAACTATAGTTAAATTAAATGATTAAATTGATTTGATTTCATTTAACTCATTAATTTTTTTATGACTATAGTTAAATCAAAGGACCTACTTAGTCAAGTTAAATTATGATTTAACTAATTGGTTAAATCAAAATAACTAATTAGTCAGTGACTCATTCTGAACACTGTAATATATATAAAATTTAGTTATTATTAAAATAAGGTTAATAAATAATATATACTTCCTTGTTTAGTAAAGAGACTATTAAGCTTATATTTAAATACTTAAAAGTCTTTATAGTTAACTATAAAGTTTATTAAGTAAAAGCTAGTAATATTAAAGCTATACTTAATTTTATAGCTTTTTATTTATTTATTTAATTTACTTACTTTATTATAATATAGATATTAATTAATAATAAGGTTATATTAATAATTAAGTTTAGCTTAAATTACTTATTTTATAGCTATAAGTTAAAGATTCTTTAATATACTTCTAAATATAAAATAAGTAAGACCTTTAATAAAAAGAGAGTAATATAGTTTATTCCCTAATTTTAGAAGAGATTAAAGGTAATATAGGCTATATATATTTATATATAGTAATAATATTAAGAAATATATAATAAGGGATATTAATTAGTAAAGTAGTTCTATATTAGTAATATAGTTTAGCTAAATCTAAAGAATTTAAAACTAAACTAATAAAGTAAAAAGTATTATAAACCCTATATCTATATTATATACTTTTTATAATTTTTACTAATTATAATAGCTTTACCTCTTTTAATAATAATTTTCTTTTATTAAATTACTTAAATTATAGTAATTTAAGTTTAAATTATTATAACTTATAACTAATGCTTATGAATCTAAGTATTAAATTACTTATATTCTTTATTAAATTATAAGATCATATTTAATATATAAAATATATTTATTAATTCTTTTATAATTTTAGTTTATTAAATATTAATAAAGTTTGTTTATATTAATTAATTTTAATATATATCAAATTTATTATTAAGAGATATAATACTTTAATAAGCTTAATATTGTACCTTATATATTCTATTAATAATAAACTTTATATAGTTTAATCTAATATAATTAGACCTCGCTATTATATATTAATAGCCCATATTTAAACTATACTATATAATATTAAGTAATATAAATATAATATTAAGTAATATAAATATAATATTTATAAATATTAACCTTATTTATTAATAAGGTATTACTACTAACTAAAGATAATAGCTTACTATATTTATTAATACTAGTTATATTAATTNTAATAAAAAAGAAGTTAAATAACTTTATAAACAACTTAAAAATATAATTAATAAGTTAAATAAGATATATTAAATACCAGAAAAAACTAATATACTTTATTAATAATAATATTAAAATAATATTAATACTTAATAAGAAATATATAACTTAATAATATTTATAAATAATAAGAAATACTTAAAAGAAATCTTTAAGCTTAACTTATTTAAGCTTTTTAATAGTATCCTTAAGAAACTATTTATATTCCTTACTTAAAGTAAAGCTTTTATTACATATTAGTTAAATTAGTTTTATAATAATATTACTTAAATAATATATATAGTTAAAAACTTACTAAAACTATTATTAAATAGTTTTAACTTATTTTACATAATTATATAAATAACTTACTTAATTATTTATTATTAAGAATTACTTTACTTTTTAAAATAAATAGATAATATAAAATAGAAAAAGTACTTAAAATAGTATTTAGACTTATTAATAAAAAATAATAAGTAAAAAAGGTAAATTAAAGCTTTTAAGTATATAAAGTTAGCCTTTACTTTAGGAATAGAATTCTTAGAACTTATAAATAAATTATCTTAAGATTAAAATATATTTATATTATTTTTCTTTAACATATTTAAAGAATTAATATAAGCTAAATTTTAATAAAAAAACTAATTAATGACTTTAATAAAGTATATTAATATAACTATTAAAATTAATAATTAATAGTTTATATAAAGAACTCAGAACTTAAAAAATAAAAAATAAAGTAATAATAAATCTTAGTATTATATAACTTAAAAAAAAGCCTAATAAGTTAATACTTAATATAATATTAAACCTAGATTAATAATAATTAAAGTAACTAAAAAAGATAAATTTCAAGTTATTTATTACTCTAGTTTAAATTACTATTTCTTTACTAATTTTACTTTATCTATAGTCTTTAAATATAAAGTTAATTAGTTATATACCTTAATATATATATTTAATTAATAAAGTTATTATTAACTTTAAGTTAATTTAACTTTTATTAAGTAACTTATATAAAAGTTAATCTCTTTAATTCAAACTACTATTTCTTTATTAATTTTACTTTATCTATTCTTAGATATAAGGTTAATTAATTATATATTAAAGTATATATATTTAATTAATATAGCTAGTTATTATTAGCTTTATATTAATTTAATTTTTACTAACTTATATAAAAATTGACTTAATTCCTTTAATTCTAACTTTAATAAAACCTTTAATCTAACCCTACTATTATCTTACTTTTATCTTTAATTCTATATAATTAGAAAGATATAGATTACCTTTTTAGCCTTAAGAATTATATTTATAAGCTACTTCTTATACTTAGTTAAATTTAGACCTTTAAAAGTAGTAAAGAAAGTAGCTTAAATAGCTATTAAGGTTTTACTTTACCTTATAGCTTTTTTTTAAGGCTTCTAGCTATAATAGCTCTTCCTTTAGCTAATTTAGTAATACTTTATAACCTAAAGAATCTAGATCTATATAATTAATTAAGGAAATTAAAGTATAATTAAAAATACCTATTTTAATTAAATTAAATAAATTTTTAAATAAGAAGTTCTTTATAATAATTATAACTATTATATATTAAGTCTAATTACCCTATAGGCTATTATAAATAGCAAGTATTATAATAGTAACTATAATAGATATTAATAACTATAACTAATAAATATAAGGAAAGTTTGGTTAAGGAATATTCTTAAGTGTAATAGATATACTAAGCCTAGTATTCTTTTAGATAGGGTAAAGGAAGAAAGTTAATATAGCTATTAAAAGACCTATAGGTAGTATTTATATTACTTAATTAAAATAATAATTATATTACTTAAAATAAATAAACCTTAATTAATTTTAACTTTTATAATACTAGTTTACTATANGTTTGGTTAAGGAATATTCTTAAGTGTAATAGATATACTAAGCCTAGTATTCTTTTAGATAGGGTAAAGGAAGAAAGTTAATATAGCTATTAAAAGACCTATAGGTAGTATTTATATTACTTAATTAAAATAATAATTATATTACTTAAAATAAATAAACCTTAATTAATTTTAACTTTTATAATACTAGTTTACTATAAGGGCTTTACTATTTAAGCCTTTATTTAAAAAGTTAGAAGCTTAATAGCCTTATATAAGGCTAATAGTAATTAAAAAAAAAAGAAATTAATTAAGTAATTATTATTATTTTTAAAAATAGTTTTTTATAAGTCTATTATTTATTATTATTAATTTTATTAAAGTGTTTATAAAGTTATTATAAGTTTATAACTATTTAAATATTAAGTATATATTATTTCTTTTAATTAAAATACCTTTTATTATTAAAGTTAATAATCCTAAAAGTTAATATAGTTAATTAAATTTAAATTAAATCTAAGCCTTTATCTTACTATATATTTATTATTATCTTTTAAAAAGTAATTATAATATTACTATAAGGTAAGTATAAGTATTAAGGGATTAAAAAGATTAGTATTTTATAAGCTATTATATAGCTCTTTCTTTTCTATTTTATAACTTAATTAGTTATTACTAAGCTAGTTTATTTTCTTTTTTATTATAAAGTCCTTTAAAGGTTTATTATCTATTTCTATTAATTATAATACTTTTTTTATTTCTTAAATACTAAATTTTTTTTAAATACTTTATTAGTTCTTAAGCAAGTCTTTTTTTTTTTTTTTTTTTTTTTTTTTTTTTTTTTTTTTTTTTTTTTTTTTTTTTTTCTTTTTTTTTTTTTTAGTTACTATTAGCCTTATATAAGGCTATTAACCTTCTAACTTTTTAAACTTAGCCTTAAATAGTATTAAGTAGGTTTTTAATATCCTTTTTACTTTATAAACCTTTAATTAACCTGCCTTTTACCTTACTTTTAAGTCTTTATATATAAAATCTTTTTTATTTATTATTATTTTTTATTTTTTATAAAAATAGCTAGTAATTAAATTTTATTATTTACTTACTTAAGCAAAAGAGTTTATATTAATTTCTTAATAAAGTTAATATTAAAGTATTAATATATTACTAAAAATATATCTAGCTTAATTATATTATTATTAAGAACGCTTACTATTATATACTTATAATATAGTTAATCTCCTAAGTATTTATTAGCTATATTTATCTTTAATTTATATTCCTTATACTATACTATATTACTTTATAACCTAATCTAATCTATTACTAACCTACTAAATTAGCTTTAGTCTACTACTATTTATAGTTTTTCCCTTAATATTAAAACCTTTATTTCTTAATTTACCTTTTTTCCTTTTTTTCCCTTCTTATTTCCCCTCTGTTATATTATAATAACTTTTAATTTCTATAATATAATATTTATCCCTAGTTTAAATTACTATTTCTTTACTAATTTTACTTTATCTATTCTTAGATATAAGATTAATTAGTCATATACTAAGGTATATATATTTAATTAATAGAGTTATTATTAACTTTAGATTAATTTGACTTTCGCTAATTAACTTATATAAAAGTTAACCTAATTCCTTTAAACCTTTAGTCCCAGAACCCTGCCATTACCCCAACTTTATCTAACTCTATTTATTAATATACTTTAATTCTATATAATTAAGAGGATATAGACTACCTATTTAGCCTTAATAATTATATTTATAAGCTACTCTTTATACCTAGCTAATAGGCCTCTAAAAGTAATAAGGAAAGTAATTTAATTAGTTATAAATGTCTTACCTTACTTTATAGCTTCTTCTAGGGCCTCTAATTATAATAACTCTTCCTTTAGCTAATTTAATAATATCCTATAACTTAAAGAATCTAGATTTATATAATTAATTAAGTAAATTAAAGTATAGTTAAAAATAGCTATTTTAATTAAATTAGACTAGTTCTTTAATAAGAAGTTCTTTATAATAGTTATAGTTATTATATATAACTTCTAGTATTTATAGCTATTAACTTAACTTAAAGCTAATTTAATTATATTAATAAGGTTATAGTTAGTTATATAATAAGTCTAATTAGCCTATAGGCTATTATAAATAGCAGGTATTATAATAGTAGCTATAATAGATATTAGTAATATAACTAATAGGTATTTAGGTTAGGGAATATACTTTATAATAGATATACTAGGCCTGTCTTTTAGATAGGGTGAAGGAAGAAGGTTAATATAGCTACTAAGGGGTAAACCTATAGGCAGTATTTATATTACTTAGTTAAGGTAGTAATTATATTATTAAAGTAGATAAATATTAACTAATTTTAACTTTTATAATACTAGCCTATTATAGGGGCCTTATTATTTAAGCTTTTATTTAAAAAGCTAGAAGCTTAATAGCCTTATATAAGCCTAATAGCAATTAAAAAAAAGAAAAAATAACTTAATATACTTAATAATCTTAAAAAGGCTAATAAACCTTAACGCTAGCTTCTTTTTCTTTCCTTTAAGCTTTAAGTTATTAATTAAAAATATAATTAATTATCTTTATTAAAGTTTATTTTTTTAATATCTTATATTAAAGTACTTAACTTACCTTTTAATTATATATTATTAATATATTATAAGCTTATTTTTTAATTTTTATAATTTTTATATTTTATATTTAATTTTTACGACTCTTTTTTTAAACTTAACATTTTTAATAATAATATAGAATTTTACATTAAAACCTATTAAAGTTTTATTTAATGTAACTTTTATTATTATATTAACTTTTAAATTATAAGTAAATTAGACTATTTTTAGAAGTTTTAATTAAGTATCTTAATTATTATTAATAAAGTATTATAAATAATAACGAAAAGTTTAATTTATCCTTTCTATTTACCTATTAGTTTAAAAGTAAAATATTATTAATAGCTTTTACTTAATTTTTAAATAATAATATAATTTTAATTAACCCTATTTATACTAATAGTATATTAATATTTAGCTAATCTATATAGTTATAGATTAGTTATATACTATATAGTATAATTAATTTTACCTTTAGTTACTGCTAATACTAATATTATAACTTCAGGTCTTTAACTTTAGGCTCCTAAAACCTATATAAAACTCAATATATTTTTCCTCTAAAACACCGCCAGGGATCCATAGAGTAGTATTTAAAGTAGGTTACAGGAGGAAGATCTAGACTAGCTTAAGTACAGTTAGGCTCAGGCTATAATTAAGGCAGTAAACTTAATAATATTAACTTAATAATGCTTTACTACTTAAGAGGTAAGTAATATTTAAATTATATTAAGTTCCAGGGATACTTAAATACCTTTTAAGGCTATAAATTATATATTGATCTTTTTTAAAAAAAACTAAATTAATTTAAATATAGTAATTTTAATAAAAATAAGTAATAATTATATAAACTTTATAAACTTATTAATTATTATTAAGATTATATTTATTTATTAACTTTTAAAAAATATTAATAGTAATCTTATAATAAAATCTATAAAAATCCATTTAAAAAGGTATAATAAAATTAATAAATTTTTAAGTTTTTTATAAAGTTAATGTCTTTTAAATATTATTTTCGGCCTTGTTTTTTTTTTCCTTC
>WEYU01000010.1:0-21248 GCA_011036685.1 Fusarium cf. nygamai | reverse complement strand
TTTTCGGCCCCTTTTTAAAGTCAAAGCTCTACTGCCTCGAGTGTGTCCGAGACAGCCTCTACCACAGCCTCGAGCACCTCTGCAGTTGATGCAGATGAGGGCGATGGCTTGGGAGCTGGATTTTCGGCGAGATTTTACTGATGAGAAGGTCAACCATGGACCTCAAGCTGATGAGATCCAATACAACAATGTGCGATCATACATCGAAATGGGCAAATCATCCGGAAAGCGTATCCTAGGTATGGATCACGAGGCTACTCCTGACGGCTATCTCATCCACCCAACAATCTTCGTCGAGACCCAAGAAGATGCTCGGATCATGAAGGAGGAAATCTTTGGTCCAGTCGTGAATATCAACACCTTCAAGACTGAAGCTGAAGCAATAAGCAAAGCCAATGATACAGAGTTTGGTTTGTATGCGGCTGTGTATAGTAAGAATATCGACAGGGCAATGCGTGTTGCGAAGAGGTTGGAGGCGGGAACTGTTGGTGTCAACTGTACTAGTCCTACGCAGGCAAAGGATATGCCGTTTGGTGGATATAAGACGAGTGGCGTTGGTAGGGAGGGAACTACAGTTAGCTTGAATAACTTCTTGGAGACAAAGACGGTGTTGGTCAAGTTGGAAGAGTTTTAGTATAATGGAGAGGTCTTAAGATATTTGTGTCATTCGCAGTCCGATTCCGGCTTCCATTCTCCGTCTTCTTATTGGTATAAGGTTATCACTCTTGACTGGCTTTGGATGAACTGCTCTGTCTATTTTGAGACCTCACATCGAGGTAGGTCAAGCCAGGACTAGAATCTGATAGCCTGCATTCTATAAGACTTTGCCTCACACCGTATACAAGGATTAAAGTCACTGCAGTTTGCTATCGCTTGTACGCAAGCGCCGCAGGCTTTTGAACCACGATCTATTCACCTCGGACCACGGGGTCTACCCGCGCCTCGAGCATGGGCCCACTCATGTCGTTGAAGTAAGTCGGCGCGATTGAAACCCTTAGGGCAGAGGCGACAGCGGATTTGACAGTGATTCTGGTGAGATTGGACATGTGGCCGAAGGTGGTCAGGTCTTTTATAAGATTTGCTGCAAACGAGACAGACGTGTTTATTGCTCTGTTGGAACATTGAACCTGCTGGTTGTGGATAGAGAATTTGACCGAGGGCAATACCAGGACCCGGAGGAGAGGACCTTTTTGAGTTTCATAGCCCCTCTAATTAGGCTACGGGAATAGTGAGTAGGGATGTAGGCTCCCGAAGTGTGGGAGAGAAAACCAAGAACTATAAAAATAACCTGTCCTGAGAGTTTGAGAGAGACAGCAGCCCCGGCGCACAAAGTTAAAGAATACCAATAAATACATTCAGGTGCGAAAATAGCCACCTTATGAGTGGCTACTCAATAATGGACCAAGACACAGATTTTCAACATCAGACTTATCGTCAAGTACGACAGACGTAGTTTGTATAGGCCGGAAATGACAAACAGAGATTCATTCTCATTACAATGCGGGGCTAACAGAATCAAGCTGTCTCTCGCGGCGCATTCTGCCATTTTCATAAGGTATTGCGAAGCCAGGATCAAACTCGTCATAGACAATGCCAGTCCCAAATGTGAAGTGAGACCCCGACATCCCTTCGATGATAAAAAAAGGAGAGGGGCCATCGCCATAAATGTATTCTTCAACCTCTTTGTCAAGGCATATATAGCGGCCATGGTTGGGTTGATTGTCCCTCATGGAAATGCTGACTTTGATCCTTTGACCAGCAGGTCGATGCCTCCATCCCAATTTGTCTCGGATATCAGCTAGCATGGTAGCATGGTTTCCGTCAGGCTCGACGATAGAGAGAAAGCTCAGCTCGACTGATTTTAGTGTGGATGGGAGCTTGCCCAGAAAGGAAATAAGATCGTCCTGCTTGGCTGTGAATCCAGAAAGCCCAAAGTGTTTTAGCTTTCCAATTGAGAAACTGTCAACGGGAAATATATCAAAGAGTGATACAAAGTCTTTCATATCGCAGGCGCAATTGTCCAATCCATAGTCGGTCTGCAAGACAACTTCCTCTAGGTCGGTTGCTTTGGCTACAAGACTGGATATCCTGCCGTTCTTATAAATACCCCAATCTTCGGAACCATCCCAGCCCTCGCGGTATCCAGTTGATAGCGAGAGAACAAGGCGTTTGAATCCCGGGCGTGCCACAATCTTGCAAAGGCTATCATACTCTGCATTTGGCTTGTCGAAGAGAGTGTAGTCGATCCCGGTGTAGAGCTTGTGATTATCCACAACAAACTCGGAGATCTGAAGCTTGTCTGCATAATCGGCTAGAACCTTTGCAACTATACAGAACCCTCGCCACTGTGTCCTCTCGCTTTCATTTCCCCATCCTTCTGGGCAATCTTCGGGACTACTTCCTTCTCCGACAATGTCGTCACATGGCCAGGTCCGGGGAATTGGATATACAAACCCGGGTGGGAATGCTCGGATCATTGGTGTGTTATAGAGTGGCATAAAGAGAAACCCGTGCGCCAATGGTGTAACAGTGACCTTTGTGAGTTGCGGGAAACGTGGCACTGCGTACCGAAAAGCTTCTTCGTCAGCGTTTGATGACAGCACCTTCTTTTGCTGGTACAAGAGGTCATTATAAAGGGCCAGTGAGTCTCGAGTGGGCATCAGGTTATCAAGCTGCTTCTGCACTTCGTTCTCGCCCTCGTATTCATTCTTTTCCTGCACTCTACTATTGGTGTAAAAGATGCTTTCTTTGCAAAGATGAACATAATCCCTCGAGATCCATTCCTTGTTCTCATCGTCGGCCAATTCATCATAGTCATGCTCATCCTCGCTATATCCACAAGGGGTATAGCCCTCTGTGATGGGAATTCTCCTCAAAACGTTGTCGTCCCATATAATCTCTTTCACACGATGACGGAAAACGTCATGGTTGGCGACCGCGAGCAAGACCTCGATATTGCGTGGATTGGCAGAGATAAAAACGCGGTCAAATCGTAGATACGACTTGTATCTCAAGCCTCGACAGGTCAGACGTAAGCTTTTGATGTCGCGATTGCAGAGTAAAGCGCAGATAGCACCAAGCAGCTCGTTCGGTAGTGTTTGGACTGCAGGTGAGGGGCTTGCATCATGAGACAAGCTCATGGTTGCAGTTGGAAATACGCCAGGATCTAAAAAATAAATTCCCAACGCCCATATAGGATAGATAAGACTCTGCAGAAGGATGGTCTGCTTGTCCAGTGAAAAGATGTTATGATGTCACACAACCTTCAATGGTAGGAAATTCAACAGAACCTACTTTGGGGGGTCCTACATGCTTTATGCATGTCGCTGACTAATTGCGAGGATATCAAGGTGATGAGTTAAACTTTGTTTCCAAGCTCTAAGTTCGTGTGAGGGGCCTATCAACTCAAAATGACAGTCTCAGAAGTTCTAAGTTCAGAGTGATGATATAAACTCTCAGCCACAAGTCTCAACAACGAATAAGCTACAGGGAGATCTCTTTATCAGGGCATGTGTATGGACGCCGGGTTTCACCGAAATAGACTTTTGAGATCTGTTGCAAACCAGGAGACGAATTTGGCAGAGCATTGAACTATACGTTCTTATAGACTCTTCATGTCTAACTACGTTATCCTTCATTGGCGAACCGTGATAAGGTTGAACTCTAAAGAGGACAAGACCAATAGGCAGCAAGTCACTGATGCCCCAGATCTAGCTTGTGTCGGAAAAAGCTAGATGTCCTGATGATGGCTTCCAAACTGTATAAATAAGAGCCTGCGTGTGCCGGTGACAGGGCTTTTCAATCTCGCTGTTTTCTGACCGAAATTTATACTTTTGTCTCTTTGAAAAAATCTGATCTGCTCCTCTGGTGACCTCTCTGATGGGTTACTCCAAAAAGATGGCTGTGTCACTGTTTACTTATGCACTAATCACCGCCTCTCTCTTCACACAAGCCTTGACCGGTGCTATAGGCGGTGCACTGAGGACACAGCCAGACAGCCGCGAGTTAGACCCCGTCGATCTCAAGGCGCTCTTCCCCGAGGGTCACATTCCATCAGATACTTCCGTTTTCGGCAGTCTTTTCAGTGATTTACNCGGTGCTATAGGCGGTGCACTGAGGACACAGCCAGACAGCCGCGAGTTAGACCCCGTCGATCTCAAGGCGCTCTTCCCCGAGGGTCACATTCCATCAGATACTTCCGATCTGCAGTATGGCATCACTACCGTTGGAGCTGGCTCCAAGTCTGGCGCTGTAGACACTGCTAGCTCAGGATCCGGCATTCTTCTCGCTGTTGGAGAGTCTCATGGACTAGCCCAACTCCAGAAGAGAGACGGCCAACCAGATCCTTTTGTCTTCCTTGACTGCCCCGCCAACGTCCTCGAGCAACCCGTGAACCAAATTCAGAAAGCTAGAGTCGTCTGCACAAGTCAGGATGTCGATGGTTGCTTCAGTGTGCGAGAGCGTGGAGTCGAAGGCACTTTGGTAGAGATGCCAGAGGAGTGTGCACCAAATTCGTTTGCTCGAGCAATCTCACTCGAGCTTGCTGAAGGTAATTATCTTTCCATTTTTTCCACCATTACATAAGAAGCCTTAGCTGACATGTATCCTTCAAAGACCAAACTCTACCAGACCACCTGGCCAAGCGATACACCCCCACGTCCCCGATATACGAGTTCTCCTTTGACTTCAATAAACATGAGCGGCGAGCCGACGCGGAAGTCGCCATACGAATGTATATGACAAACATCAAAGGACACTAGGACAGTCTTGTCGACTCTCCCGGTGTTAAGAAGCGTGATATCGAGCGCAGATATGTTTTGCGTCTCAACACTGGTTGGAAGAAGACTTTGCAGCAAGGAGACAGGTTCCAATACAATTCTGGCGAAAACTCGCTAAGAGTCAAGAAGGACTTGAGTACTCCGGTCTTTTGGCAGGCCATCAAGAACTGTTCCGTAGGGGGTGAGCGCTTTGGTCAAGGTATCGGAGCTTACATCCAGGGCAACGTCGATGCCAACATGTCCTATGCTGTTACAGTCATTGTGAGCATTCCACAAATTCTCTCTACTCCCATTTCGATCCTGCTGACACGGTGCTGTAGGCCACCTCAACCAGAGGTACTTCAAGGGTTGACGTCAAGGAAGCCAATGGCTGGATTGAAGTCAATGGCCAGACGGATCTGACCTTTGGAGTTGGCGGAATGGGTCGTCTCGATATTAGCATGGCCGAAAAGGGTAACCCTGCTTTTCGGCNTTTTCGGCCGAATTTTACTGGGAAGCCTTTGAAAGACATACGATCAGCGCTGGGGCCTTTTGGGGCTACATGAGCCTCACTCCCTTCACCACTCCGCAAACGTGGTTGGCCACGTCTCACATGGACGAGCCCCCATCCACTGTACTTCATCATGCGGCGACCTTGAATGGGCGTCTGGCTACACGAGTCAAGACTGACTTGGGTGAATTTCCAGCCACGTTTCCTCACGTTCTATTTCCAGACGAGATGGACAGTCTGAGAAAGAACCACAAGAAAACCGAGATGGAGAGTTTAAAGAATAACATTCTTTATGGAGATGGAGGCGAGAAAGGCAGCAGCATCCAAATCGGACATAATCTCACTTTTGGGCTCAGCGTGGGCTTTGGCATTTACCCCGATGTACAGGGCCCCCAACCAAATCGGGAATCTGACTCTGCATTTGTAAGTTTCCCGTAATCCATTTCCCCTCTATGGCTACTAAGCTGCAACTACTATAGTTGCTCGTTACCAGCGAGACATATGCCAATTGGGATATCCCACCAGCCAAAAACGACAAAGTCTGTCCTCGTGCAACAGCCTCGTAAGTGGATTTTGCCCCCGAGCACCTGCATGAACTGACAAAAATTAGGAGTCTACTAAAACAAGGGGTTGTCGACAAGTAAGTGCAGCCTGATACTGAAAGTGACTACGTAGAAACCACGCTAACGCATAAACAAGATCCTTTCTTGGCTGGAAAAAGGACGATGGGTCGGCTCTGCTTTTCGTTGATAAAGTAAGTCACGATCGGCGGATATAAGCATCTTATTCTAACTGGCATTTTTAGGAAGCTCCTAATCACGAACCTTGCTACTCGACAAAAAATCCAATGGGGTTTTTTTTCAGAAGGTAGTATTCAAAAGCATTGACCTCATCTCAATATAGAAGAGAGTTAGGAGAGATCTTACCACTTTATCATAAGTCATATAAGGATTAGGTAAAGCCAGGGCTCTCCAGATTGATTGTCTCAGATATGGGTCAGAATGTTGGTAGACTATCTGCTTCACCGTTGCCACAGGCAATACTCCCAGGAGACATAACGAAATGTGAAGGACATTTTGGTAAATTCCTTATATTAAAGATAAAAGATGAAACCCTAGTCGATGTCCCGATCGTGACAGTCGGTCAGGAAACCTCAACACGAACGTCGTAGAGCTAATCATTAGAAGACATTACTAGACGGTATGTTGGAGGAAGCCAGAATATCTTGGTGTTATTCCATAAAATCCAATCATATGATGCACCTGCCCACTCCGAAAGGGCCATTTCAATGGCGTAAATCCCGACCGTTGCCTCAAGCTAGGCTTCGTCGAAGACTTGAGTTTCAGCTTCACTTCAGACAAGACTCCGATAGTTAGACCAAGCTTCTGTGTAAAATCTTGGGATGCTTTGGGCCTGGCTCCTTGAGGGCCTTCGATGAGTGTCTTAACTTTCTTTGCTGTGCCGCACAACGTCTCAATCTCTTGCTGGAGGTCTTCTATATCGGCCGTGGTATGCTTGACTTCTTTGGTGTATTGACAGCAGATCTGTAGAATTTTGACAGAAATGTCAAATACTACGATGACATTGGTAGCTAATCCGAGGCCTTTCATTGTTAATTGGTAGCACGCAGATTGAGAGGTTGGAGAAAGAAAAACGGTGGCAAAGTGGAAGGATGGCAGAAATTACAAGAGTAACAAGGCTTATAGAAATCACATTTCATATTGCTGCCCAATGATGACTGCAGTGTTACTCAGCTGGCTATGTATAGGGATAAGCAAATTACGTCGACTGTGGCTTGAAAATCAGCTTCATGCAATGCCACGTCAGAAGGAAAGGCCCGCATGCCAACAAGAGTGTACATCTAAAAACAAGAATAAGGCGCATCAGCTACCTACTTTAACCATTGCTTCTACAGTGCTGAAGAAGCTGTACCTCCAACTGTCGCAACAAACGCCCATCTGCATTTACTGCAGGCCACAATATGGACGATGTCATGTTTAAACACCAGGCATGGATAATTCTGCCGAGAATATTCGACTGATACAAGTCAAATCCCAACAGACCATTTCACGTCTGGAGTTATCTCTCAGCACCCACCTAGTCACTAATAATGTGCCCTGTTTTGCTGTCTCATACACATGGGGAAATAGCGGCTTCAGCGAGAAGCTTCTTATTGACGGCCGTTAGATGATGGTGACGAAGAACTGCTATTATGCTCTGACACAAATCAACACTCGATTCCCGTGCGATCCGAGCTCCCAAGAACCTATCTACCTATGGGTTGATTCGATATGCATAAACCAGGACGATAATGAGGAAAAAGGCCATCAAGTTGCAATGATGGGCGACATCTATACCAAGGCCACCAAAGTCCTGTCCTGTATAGGTCCACATGCAGATAACAGCCAAATGCTCCGCACGGTGTTGGATGACATAAGGATCCTTCTCCCAAAACTCTATGCAAAACGAGAAGAGTTTCAATCCGGCATGTGGTCTTTTTCTGTTGGAACAGCAGGATATGAAGTGAGAGTTCGAGAGCTCTTGCAGCTCTATCCACAAGCCCCGATGATGTTTGAAGACAACGCTGCCATTCGATTTCGCAAGGCTTGTCTAGCATTTGCAAGTCGGGACTACTGGAGTAGAGTCTGGATTATCCAAGAGTTTACTGCATCAACCCTAAGCGGCAACGAACTCCATATCCTGTGTGGTTGTGATAGCTTCTCGAAAGCTGAAATCAATCTATGCTTCTGTATTGGTGCAGCTCTGTTTGAGAAAACAACCCCGGTCGATGTTGAGAAGGGACCAGTGTATTCAGGGCATTATGACATGCACTGCTTCAGGACTTTAATGCAATTCAATGCATCGGAGCCCATCCCGATCGGTAGCATTCTGTTCTATATTGGGAACTTGTTCCATTGCACGAAGCCTGAGGATAAGGTATATGGGCTACTTTCTCTAGTCAAGTGGCTTGAAGGTTTTGTACCTATAAAACCAGACTATGGACGTTCTTCAATTTTCGACCTGGCGGAGCTACTAACCAGCATTACACCTGCAGAGCCTTGGAGTATTGATTTAATGCTAGAGGCACTTGGGATATACCATAACCACAAGTTGCTCAGACCTTTAGTGGAGGCCAGCATTTCTAGCTCAGATATACTCAGAAGCCGTCATGGCAAATACCCTCTTCGGTTCGAACCCAAGAAATACCCAACACGTTTAGATCGTCGTCTTTGTGTGTCCTTGTCCTATGGCTATTGTTCTTCCATCATCGCGTCAACCTTAGGCCAGCCAATCTTCCTCCACCTCTCGTCGGAGAAGTCTACTTCAACTCCTCTCTTGGGTGCCTACAATGAACTGTCCTTTTCGGCNGTGTCCTTGTCCTATGGCTATTGTTCTTCCATCATCGCGTCAACCTTAGGCCAGCCAATCTTCCTCCACCTCTCGTCGGAGAAGTCTACTTCAACTCCTCTCTTGGGTGCCTACAATGAACTGTCCTAAACTGTAGGCCACATATGTGATCTGTCTACTGGCCATCTTGCCAACCATCCTTCTCGTCGTGGCGCCATCGCGGCATTAGTTCTCGTCATTGACGTTACAACCCATGCTGGCAGAGTCAACATTGCAATGTTCCTGGCACTGCAAACGCTTACGAGTGTTGGTGCCAGCCTTGCTGTTGGAACATCTCCATACCCTCGTTTCTGGGGCTTGTATGTCGGTCTCCAGGATAGGTTCATTTGTACAGGATATACGCTGGCTATCTGGATCTGATATGCTTGCTATACCCTCAAGGTGCCGTTTAGTGGTGTCTCTGTCTGGCCATTCTGGTCATCCACTTTCGCTCTCCGTGGTGGTATATACTTCCTGCTAGAGTTTCCTAGACAGAAAAAGCATCTAAATATAAGCGTCTCCGGTGGCACTTTCCTTGATTGGAGGCCATGAAAACGGTCCTGGATGCTATTCTTTTACTAAAGAGAGAGCTCGATAATGGAGGCCGCTGTGTCTATCTGAACACGCAGTTTAGGCAGTACTCGAAGAAGTGTACGACGTGGCATATGTATCGTGCCGTGTGTGGGGGTGCTGATCTCTGGCATATGAGTGAAAACATAAAAAGCCAATTGTGGACAGGCTTTGAATGGAAGAGATTTCGGCCAGATCCGGTTTGCCAATCATTGCCCAATATCCTGCTTGCCATCAGTCGATTGTCGCAAGGAACTCTGAGACATTACACTTACTCGAGCCGCTAAATCAAGTCGACCCTCGCTCACTATAAACATACTCAGGATCCCCATAACCAACAAGCACAAGCCCAGTTAGCTTTGACGATGTATTTTCGGGTTCCTCACAAGTCATCAGGAACCTACCCCGTACTGATCGAAGCACACAAGCTCCTCATTCTTGTCAAGGGCCGACCCATGCCCTACTTCATTCAAAGTTATACGAAAATGCTTACATCGTTGAGAGGCAGGAATTACGGTTTTATTTCTATCTAGGCCAATACTCCAACAGTATCCCCCAGGCTCAAATTTCATTGCGGACTAAGTGCTTAAATTAAAGTAAATCTTAATATATATAAAGAGTAACTTGAAAGTATTTCAGTTATGCATTTGAGTTCTTGCAGAGGTTAAAATGCATTAACATAGATGAATTAGTAGTTGTAAACCCACATCCTGCTTGTTGAACCGATATTAGACCTTCTGGGCCATTATCATGTATCTCAGTGGCATAATCAGGATCGCTTAGTATCTTTTCAAAAGTTTTAAAATCTTCCTCAGAAAGAGGTTTCCCCATACTGAGACCACTTATCTTGGACTTTGATAAAAAGCATCCGAGCTCACAGTGGTGCCACTGAGGTATAAGATAAGAATCTCTCTTTGTAGTCGTGACGGCGAAAATTATCATCTCCGTCCCTCCTTGTGTCATGGTAAACTCAACAATCGTGGCTCCGGCGAAGCCTCCACTCGTTTGAGTCATTCTTCGAAGCCAGTTGGGACCAGGTTCCTGGCAATGTTCCATAGGGCATATCACAAGTATGCTGTCGTCCCGGGAGAACCTGTTTGGTGGAAAGGTTTGAATTGTACTGAATTTAGATCTGTCAGAGTGGCGGCCAAAGCCGCCGAAAGATAACAATGCACCGGTTTTACATTGCGTTTGGGTAGTGAGCGATGGCCGCCTCGTGCTCCCTGAGTCAACATGTTGTGCTGGGGTGAACATGTCTGTAAGTGGTGAACCCTTGTAGCATATTCCAGGGGCTAGGGGAATGGGGACATCTGGGTAGGAGGCTCGAGTAAAGACACCGGGAAGGGCTTCTTTTTGCAAAGCTATTCCAACATTGCTTTTCGCTCCAACATTGCTCTTCGCCTTAAGCTCGACATTGAGAATTGCAATGTATGAGGACCAGGACCAGCATTGAATCAGAGGAAGCCGGATAGAGAGACCCGAGTTAGCAATAGCGTAAGGAGATGGCTTGACAGGGTGTCTATGACGCTGATAATGCGAGGCTCCGAGAAAGCTATGTGGCCTAGGGGCAAGAAGACTGCCCTGGTTTTCGCTCATGGCCCATGACCAGCAGAAGAGTGAGTGATCGTCTGATGTTTTCAGAATCTCTTCTTGGAGGCGAGAGAAGGCTCTAGGCCCTTCACCGTATACGAGAGGCATATGAATACCAAATATGCCCAGCATGCAGTAGGCCATGTCCTCAATCCTTGTTGTTTCACGGTGGGACAACCAAGACATTCTTTCAGCTACCGACGCTTCATGGCATACCTGGCTTCGAACTTGTGACCAGTCTTGTTGAGTGGCGATCCCCGTCTCTTGATGAGACCTAAGATATCTGATACCTATGCCTGTGGCCTCGGCAATTTCGCCAACGAGACCAGATCTGGTCCCAATTCGTGACCAGTCAGCTGCATAGAAGACCACACAATCAGGGGCCAGGAGCTCTTGGAGTGTCCATCCCCTCTTGAACCAGCGACTCTGTCGGAACTCCTTCGCATAAGATAACGGTTTGAACGTCGGAATATCTGAAAGATAGGCATAACAAATATCTGCCTTGGAGTACCAGGCGAACATGGAGTTGATAGCTTCTGTTAGCTCCGTTGAGCTCGTTTTGTCGATGCAGTTGGTATCAACCCATATGTACGAGTAGTCGTCATTTCTGGCTTGCTCACAGGCCTCGATAATCTTGGTAAATCCCGACTTCTGGATCACCGATGTTGGGCCTGTCCAATCCTGAAATGTAACCTCCTCTTGCCCCCAAGTATGTGAAAGAATTGCATACTTTGGAACTTTGCTTCCGTAGAACTCCTCGAAAGCTCTGGTGCGAGTATTGATGAGTCTCATTCCGTTGTTAAAGGATAGCCAAGTGAAAATTTCAGTGGGTAGAAGCTATATAGTGCACCGTAAGAAGTAGCTCTGTGATGGGGCGTGCTGCGGGGTCATCGTTGATGTCTAACATAGATATATGATTAAGTATTGCATATCGGCTACAAGACATGGTAGATATTCAGTATGCAATCAACAAGGTGATTATGCCTGAATGAGTTTAAGAGCTGAACCCGTTTTATAGAATTCAATATTAAGACAGAGGAAAATAATTGCTAATAGTTAGACATAACGGATATTAACTATTGNCTGCGGGGTCATCGTTGATGTCTAACATAGATATATGATTAAGTATTGCATATCGGCTACAAGACATGGTAGATATTCAGTATGCAATCAACAAGGTGATTATGCCTGAATGAGTTTAAGAGCTGAACCCGTTTTATAGAATTCAATATTAAGACAGAGGAAAATAATTGCTAATAGTTAGACATAACGGATATTAACTATTGTAAATGCTATTTGCGATCGTTAAGAAACTAACGGCTTTGAGATCTTAAGCACATTACTGCAAGTAACTACATGTATATTCAAAGTTAGAACTGGCCTCAGAATTCAAGTTCATCGTTATGCATTGTCAACACCTTCCCTGCCATGCGTATGTGAGATGCATTTAAATGCTCCTCTTTAGAGGATGCAAGTTTCTCGGCTATCTGAAGTATGTTCTGAATCTCTCTGAGAGACAACTTCTTGTCTCGAATCGACTGAGTCAGTATCTTTTCTAAATGGAGATTGCTATCAGTCTTGCGGAGGGATGCGCCAATTGTCTTGTGCAACAGCCAGGGCCTCGAATGTATATCGAGTTGCAAAGAAGAGACTACATGTACACGGTGTCGGAGGGCGCTGTTGTATAGATATTCTGCTCATCAATTAGTCAAATAAGGCCAACTTGTACAGACTCTGTAAAGAACTGAACTTGCCAGTATTTGCCATTGTAAGGACAACTATACCAGCGTAGTTATCTATCGCTTGGAGAACGATCGAGGAAATCGAATTGCCCGACAAAGTTTGATCTTGCCTGTAACCCAGAAAGATGCCACAATCATCCAAGAGAATAACTTAACGCATTAGCTTAAAACAAAGTCGGGTCTGAAAGTGTAGGAATGGAAGCATACCTGCATTCCAGATATCACCAAGATAGAACGCCTCTTTTATATTATTCTCAACTTGATTAACCTCTATACCGACTTCATAAGGCGTTAATCGATATAGCGGCTTCCTTGCTAATTCAGCAAGGGCTTCTGCGGCGAATGTCTTGCCGGTTCCTGATTTACCACAAAACAGGATCAACCTACCCCTGTCTCGGCCTGCTATGACATTCAGAGATGCTTTATTGTCGGGCAGAAGCGCCGTTAGGACCTCCTTCACATCGTCTGGGATTACCAGCATATCAAACATATACTCGTTCCAGACTACATCAGCCGCGTATTCTATAGCAAGCTCTCCTATGAAGGAGTTATCAGCACAGCCTTTGTGTTAATCGAAATTGGAAGTACTAACGCCACTTCTTGTCGTGTAAGCCGAAGCCATATGTTGTTGGTGGTAGAAGAAGGGTAAAACTGCTTGTAGGAGGTGAGGCTGATTCCGTGGCTTCTACTGGCAGGTACTCTTCAGCTTGCTCAGTGACCACGTTATCAATGGTGTTTAGTTTGTGAGAACGACGATATGTTTCGATGTCAATCATATACCGACCATTTACCTACACATTAGAGTAAGTACATAACCATTATAATAATTAGGTCTTACTTACCATGCGATACTCGAGAACCTGGCTTGGCGCATTGTAAAGAACTAATCTTGGTTTTCGAAGCTCCCAGAAAAACTCCCCGCGTTTTCTAAGGCGATGCTCAACTTGTTCATCGAATCTTAGGGGAAAGATACCGAGCGACTTGATTGGAACCTTGTCCACCTCCGCGGCATGCTTTGGCCACGGTATGGTGATAATCCTTTTAAACTTTGCAAAACGGCCATCAAATTTCCACATTTCGCACTCTAACCGTATAGGATTCGAGCCAGGGAGAGGAGGATATTTTGAAACCATGGCCACATGATTGCCCTCTTCCACAGTGACTAGGATCTCTCTCGGCCCAAATAGCTTGTGAAAGTGTTTCCTGCTTACAAGCCCTTCACTAAGAAAAAGGTTCTCGGCTTCTAGATAGTCGGGGCTGAATTCCTTGTCCAGGTACTTAAGGAGGAGATTGATGTCTTGACTTTGACGCTCTGGCAACTGCGGAACGTGGTCGCGCAGCAGATTCCGAGTGTGATAGAAATGAAGGTATGGTGCCACCATGTTATGTTCTCGTTGCCAGCCCAGTAACAATGACTCGTCCACAGAGTCTCGCTGGGTGTCAACTTCCTTAACTGCTTCTATTGCGTTGTTCAAATCATTCGATACAATTTCCATATACTCTCCTTCTGCTACAGCACCATCAGCATCGTTAGACAGACATAATTGGGAACTCAGATTATGTGGCGCAGAGCTGGCTGAAGCCTCCCGTAAGGCCTGAAATACTGCGTGATGGTATTCAAGACAGTTGTAGGTGCGGTGTATGATGAAAGAAATAGTAGGATCCCTTTTGGCTCGCATCTGGGAATCCTCATCCGGGATTCGACCCTTGAGGGGGCTTGCTTCGTTATCGCCGACAAACAGACGTGGAACATCAAGATATGACGAAAGAGGAGGATGGCCAGAATGGGCTGGGGTTGATCCAGGGCATTTCACTCGATGGATAACCATATACCGAGGTATTGGAGCGCTGCGCTTGGACGATATATCCTCAGTACTACGAGGGACTTTATCAATGTTATTTTCCGCCATGTTAACGTTAGAAAAGTTGCAGTATTTGTTATTGCAAAGCCGAAAGCCAAACTTGAAACCATTGAGGGTAACCAGGCACTTTGAGGCAACAAATCACATCGCGCCACGTCAGGATAAAGAGGGGGATCATAGGGCCTGCTATACGGCTTATGTATTAAGTTAGAATATGCAATATGCAAATAGACATTTTCTTTATAAATATAGCCATCAGCCATTTTAATGCTATTATAAATAACATAATTACAAATAATAACTAAATGGACAGGCAATCGACGAGATTATCCACAGTAATCACTATAGTACAACACCCAACAAGCACAGCAAGGACCGGGATCTTTTATGAGATTATATGAAATACAGTAGTTGAAGACATCCGACAGCGACGCCCGCAGATAAATAACAGTAAGTAGTATTTCGCATACTCGGGTCTCGAGCCAGTCTAACTGAAAGTCTCTAGTCATTAATTGGCAGCATCTGGAGAAGACGAGTGATGTTATAGATCTTGGAAAAAAAAAGTAAGGTATGTTACTTTATTACCTCGTTGAGAATTGGCTTGGAAATTCTGTACTTTGAATGTAGTTAAATGCTATAATAGTTCTGTTCTTTTAATCTAATTTATAAAGGTAGATATTTTAAAAAGGCAGTTCTGTCCACGCAGGAGGCGCACTCAATAGCAAATCTAAATTATAACTAGACTAGGTATACTTTATTAACTCTTCCCTGTTGTCTATAACTTAGAATTATTCTCAAGAATATTCAAAACCATTAGATCTTCCACATACATTGAAATCTAATGGTTGGAATAGCAAGGGCATGTTAGCTGACACACTCTCGCCGGAGGCCTCGGATATGAAATCTGATTGCGGCCAATGCAAAGTCATCATGTCTGCCCCCAAGATCGGTGCTGAAAAGTCCATATAGAAACCATCGACCCAGTGCTGTGGTGAGGTATTCAGGGTTTCACTACCAACCCAGCCATCAATGGGTGCCTTCGAATCATCCGTCAACGCATCAACATATTGTTCCGGTGGCGATGGCTCAGCTTGGCAAGGCGTGGGTAACCCAGTATCCAGTATCACAGTCTTTTCCTTGATGATTTGATCTTCAATTTCCTTCTTATGTTGACTGGCGCTCTCGTCCGACATCGATTCATCTTCTAAACCCGTTGGGGATGTTGGTGACTCGGCTTCTGTGCTTGGAAGCGTGAAGCCTAGTTTATGAACAATATCGTGAACTATGGGCTCCCCACTATTGTCTAGTTCAGGTTCATCAAAGTCCCAAGTGTCTCCGTTGCGCACCATAAGGTAAAGGCTCTGAATAGTTGCTTTGAGAGCAGAGTGCGTTTTCCGGACCACTTCTGTATATCTGATTTCAGATTCAGTAACGTGGACCTTTGATGACTGCGAAATACATACCCTGGCGACAGTCGCCTAAAATCCCTCACTGCTTTTTCAGTGGTGCAGACAAATCCATCGCGCTGGCACCGTGTGCAGGGTAGGGTTCCACTACACTTTTGTGGTGTGAGATAATGTTCTTAGGTCGGGTGAATAATACACACCTTCGTTTTTCTTACTCGACATCTGTCACATGCTCTTACCACTTTCTTGCGTGGATTGTAGGCGCCGAAAAATTGCTTGTGAACCTGAATAGGTATGTTATGCGAGACGGCACACTCAGGAGGAGTGGGAAGGAGGTTTGCCATTGTAACGAAATGAGGAGTACTTGTGTGGATATTATGGCCTCAGTAAAAAAAGGTAGAGCCAGGGTGTCTTCGATGAAGGAGTGAATTGGGGGAATATGTTTACCCCAGTAAGAAAATGCTATATCAGGCATTAGCAGGCTTTATGTACTAGAAATGGAAAACTTACAATGCAAATAAGACTATCTATGTGCTTTCTTATATATAATCGTGAGTTGTTGAGCGAACCGGTGATGACTAGTCCACGCCAAGGATCTGATAATAAAGATTATAGCTTTTAAAAGAATAAACTTTTACGCACGGCACATTCTTAGNACAATGCAAATAAGACTATCTATGTGCTTTCTTATATATAATCGTGAGTTGTTGAGCGAACCGGTGATGACTAGTCCACGCCAAGGATCTGATAATAAAGATTATAGCTTTTAAAAGAATAAACTTTTACGCACGGCACATTCTTAGAAGTATAGTGAAGATCTTGGTGGTAAGTTGTCATGCACTATTGTTTAATAACCTATGCTTTTAGTGATTTTCAAGGCGCATCATTACACTATAGCGTCTGTGGCTTTATAACTGCCGAAATCTTAGTGATTTACTGGCTGGTGGATCGACGTTGACGTTTTGTTTGGTATGTGTTAACCTAAAACACTACCTAAAAGGATCGTAAAACACGGCAGGAGAAATTATTATAACTGCATGCAGTATTTTATGACGTAGCGGAAAGCATGTCTGATGGATCTGCTACACCACTAACCCAAACGGTCTAGCTCAACCTTCTCAGCCGTGTCGAACAAAAGGCCCTTGACTTAACCAAAATGCGTCGCAAACCAATTCAAAGGCTGTTTTTCCGCCTCCTTGCTCTGCTGAAACAGATTCTCGATCTTCTCATCCACCCGCACGCAGAATCCGTGCCCGGCTCCTGGGTACACCACCACCTCTGTAGGCGTATCCAGATCCTTCCAAGTCTCTTTCATCACATTCACCTGAGACATAGACGTAACAATATCCCTATCTCCGATAGCGACTGAGACAGGTTTGGTAATTGACTCTGCATCCCCAGGCAGCGACATGCCGCTTGGATGTCCTGTAAAGACAGCATCAACAAGCGGCATACCATCCTTGGTCATAGATTCTGGATGGGCCAGTGTCAACACAGGTTTACCGGCCCAGCAGAAACCTGCAGCGCCGATGCGTCAATGAGGATCCTCGTGCAAACGGACGGCCTTGAAAAAGGACCGAATTCTGGGCCATGAAGCTGCCAAGCCGTTGTAGTAGAAGAAGGGAGCCATTCCGTATATGGCCTGCGCAAGGTACCACCTATACCAAATTAGTCTATGATCTGTGAGCTATCAGTCACCCACGGCTTCCATATCCAGTTCCAACTTGGAGTTGTATCAGTCAATGGACCCACGATGTCCTGTAGAACCAGTCAGTACCTACTGTCACAAATCACACCAGTGCCGACGTACAAGAAGCCATGTAGGGGCCGGTCTGCCATCCATGAAATCGGGAAGGTAGAATAAGAAATTGCCATTCAAGGCATATTGATCAGCAAAAAGCCTGTTGTTCACAAACTCCCAACCAAATGCATCAGGAACGATGACAATAATGCCTTTGACTGGCTTATCATCTGGTGGAGAAGCAACATAGGTTGGTCGTCCAAGCATTTCCTGGACTTCTCCAGCTGGTTGGCCATCATGGCTGTGGCCTTTGAAGCGCTCAGAGCAAGACATTGTAGAGGTCAAATGCTGTCATGTAGGTTTGTTGCATTAGAATTGCCTAGACAAAGGACTTTAGTTAAGAAGCGAGTGATACTTATAGTATATCTATCATTTCGGACAGGCATGTAAAATTAAATCCTCCGCTAAGCCTAATATTATTACCTCCATCGGATCCGGTTANGTTTGTTGCATTAGAATTGCCTAGACAAAGGACTTTAGTTAAGAAGCGAGTGATACTTATAGTATATCTATCATTTCGGACAGGCATGTAAAATTAAATCCTCCGCTAAGCCTAATATTATTACCTCCATCGGATCCGGTTACTATCTCTGTCATTCTGAAAATTTATCACTTACTATCACGATGTCATTCTGTTATAGTTTTCAGGTGCAGACAATGGACTTGTCAGTCAGACTATTTAACCAGACACCAAGCTATACTCAATATAGAGAGAATAAATAATTAACTTGTTTAATATATTTCTATAGCAATAGGTAAAAATCTTATTTATTAACCGATTTATAGTATTATCTTAAGGATAGAACCTTACCAGTTCCCTTATACCATCACATAGGAATAGTAATTTCTCTAGAGTGCAGGGTAGCAGCAAGTAGGCAGTTGAAAATATAACAGGTTAAAGCTAGGACTTTCACCGCCTGACCGCCTACTCTGGCTTAACAAGGATCGCTGCGGAATACATACATGGGAGTAGTGGCGTAAATATAGCTAGCTGTAAATAAAAATTACAATTTAAACTGCCCTTTTACTATCCTACTTGTCAACCTGACTAGCAGAAGAAGCCAGGCAAGTTAGAATAAGCTATTTATTACAAGTACTAAAGCTCCTTTTATTGTTATTTAGTCTCTGGATAATTATTACACTCTTCTGTTATCCTATTGTAAATTAGCGGCTTTAATAGTCTGACCCGCTGCTAAACCCTAAAAAGGACATGACTTAGTGATGCACGATCTCGATGCATTTAGATTATGCAGCTTTTCAGTAGATCACTATGAATGTCTTAAAACTAATATATTTCTGGAAAGCTGAAAAAAGGTAGCAAGCTGAGTTGGGAATGTAGGTAGCTTAAAAGGCATTCTTAAGCATTCTTTTCTGTTAAGACTNCTGACCCGCTGCTAAACCCTAAAAAGGACATGACTTAGTGATGCACGATCTCGATGCATTTAGATTATGCAGCTTTTCAGTAGATCACTATGAATGTCTTAAAACTAATATATTTCTGGAAAGCTGAAAAAAGGTAGCAAGCTGAGTTGGGAATGTAGGTAGCTTAAAAGGCATTCTTAAGCATTCTTTTCTGTTAAGACTTTTAATATAAATTGCTCTGCTACTTATACCCTTTTTTCTTATTTATATCTCACTCTCCACTACAGACCATCTTTACAAGCGACATCAGCAGACAGTCCCTAACTATCATTATGGCCGATTTTAACATCTTAAGCTCGACACTGCATCCCCTATATGCCTTCGACATTCCATCCCATTCGCTCACTTACTGTACCGTCTCTCAAGCAGTGAGCACTTATCGCTACTTCTTCTGATCATCCATCGGGGTTGGAACTTGAACGACATACAGGAGGACAGCCAAAGGAGCACATACTTTTGCCTTTAGGGAACTCGGTGTAGTCTAGTACAAGTTAGTATAACTTAGGATAACTTAGTCTAAATCAGTATAGATTTAGAGGACCTTAGACTAAGGATATATTTCTAGCAGCCCTGCTGGTTTGATGTCAGAAGTCTTTTGTCCACTGAACAAGTGCCATCAACTTTCTGAACCTTTCCTTCACAACGTCGCAATCTTTGCACCTGATGGTGAACATAGGACTAGGTTTGAGCCACGCTGTAGGGGCCGAGTGAGGTCCACCGATCGAGAGTGGCAGTATCACCAGAGGCCGGGAAAGACAAGTTTCCTGTGTCCACACAACAGATATCACTTACACGATGACACCAAATTCGCTAGCTTTAATACTAACAGTATGCTGGCAACACAAGGCATTAGACGGAACGTGATCACAGTGTTGTAATGTTCGGGGGGACTAGGTCTGAACCGCGTCGTCAGGAGGTCATAATCACATCTGGATTAAATCTTAAGGAACAAAAATGCTTAGGTAATTTAGCCTAAGTTTAGGATGAGCTTAGGATAACTTTTGCTGAATTTATTCTAACACCCTGCATCAAGTTTCCATGTTGCACTGAAGCGAGCCAAGGGGCCCCTCACAGGCAGCGTCCACATTTATCGGGTTAGCTTCACATATGCCCCACAAGAGCCCACTTGTCTTTGACACAAGGGCGCACTAACTTATCTCTTCCGTATCAAGCCTCGAGTAACTAGACTAAGCTGGTGCTTGATTTTCACCTTTACCCTCCTCAAACTTGTCCGTGCCATGCGTCCTCCCTTGCACCCACCGAACGGTCCTCGACAATAACTCGACCTGAGTGAGTGATTAGTTGCTTTCACACATTTGCTGACCAAACCCCGCTCAGCGCCTGGGTCAGCCTTTGCCATCACATAAACACATAGGGTATCTGGCCGCCAAGAGAAGGCAACGTTCGGCCACCAGGACAAGGATTTACTCGGCACAATCTTAGTTTGTCTGCCGCTTTAGACAATCGACATGACTGCTGATACAGAAGGGGGTATGCTTCTGCCCCATTGCGATGACGATGATTTGAGTATCTGGTGCCGACAGGTTTTTAATGATAATCACTGCCAGTCCGTCATCCCAGACGACTTTCTCGTTGGTTCTCTGCCTGATGACCTGCTGTCCTTTGACTTACCATGGACTGCCATTGGCGAGTACACTGATGTTACAACTCATGACAGTCACCTTCCCTCCAGTCTCCCAGATGCCTCTTCCTCTCAATCTCCCCAGCAGGAACCCCAGCGGCAGCCTGCTGCCGAAGCAGGTTACCCGTCTTACGAGAGCCTGCCGGCAAAAAATGGGACTCGTTTCTCCAAGGAGGCGCTCAAGGTTCTTAAAGACTGGCTCTCCTCTCACAGCGATCATCCCTACCTTGACGACGAAGACAGGGAGATGCTACAGCGTCAGACCGGCCTCAACAAAACCCAGATCTCAAATTGGCTCACCAACGCTCGTCGTAGACGCAAGGTCCAACGACCCAGGTCTACCTCACCTTATGTCCGCAACACATGGACTGGCCCTATAGACATTCCCGGGCGTCCCGATACACCTGCGTTTCAGAACAGTACAGACAACATGAACCCCCTCGAGCGTTGGGTTTTTCGGCGGGGTTTTGCCCTAACCCTCCGTTACCCGTTGCAACCATGTTTGGCCAATACCCAAACATCGAAAGTTGATAGGGAAGAAATTTGAATGAACCATCG
>WEYU01000009.1:0-22427 GCA_011036685.1 Fusarium cf. nygamai | reverse complement strand
AATTTAAGACTTATATATAAGCTATTAGAATTATAACTATTTTAGGCTTAGACTGAGCTTTTTATAAGCTTTTATAATCTGGATTTTAAGGTATATAGTGCAGTGCGACGCTCGCTTATCTGCGTCGCTCGCTTATCAACCACGTTATAGAAAATAACTCTAATAGTAATATTAACTTTAATATTAAATAACTATATTAATAAATAATTAATATAACTACTAAGATAGATAATCTTAAATAAGCCCTTAATAAAGCAGTTACTCTTTAAGCCTAGTAAACTACTAATTATTAAAATATAAGTTAGGAGATATATTAACTTATTATTACTACTACTAATAATAAGAAGTAAGTAAAATCCTTAAACCTAATATACCTAAACTATCTAATAGGAACTTAGCAAGACTATATTCCTTATATAGTACTAAGCCTTTATAAGCTACTTCTTAAATTAGTTTAATAAAAATAGTAATTAAGTTATATATACCTTAAGATAACTTAAAGGTAATATAGCCTAGTAATTTTAACTTATATTAGAAGAGATAATTACTAAACTAGAATATAAACTATAATTATAAACTTTCTAGATCTATAAAAGCTATTTAGTATTTAAAGAAGCCTNACTAAGCCTTTATAAGCTACTTCTTAAATTAGTTTAATAAAAATAGTAATTAAGTTATATATACCTTAAGATAACTTAAAGGTAATATAGCCTAGTAATTTTAACTTATATTAGAAGAGATAATTACTAAACTAGAATATAAACTATAATTATAAACTTTCTAGATCTATAAAAGCTATTTAGTATTTAAAGAAGCCTTATAATGAGCTTTTAAATTAGTTAATAAAAAAAGTTAAGTAGAATAAAAAATTAAGATACTTAGATAAACTAAATTAGCATTTAAATATAGAACTGAGTTCCTTTAACTTGCTATTAAGTTAAGATAGGACTAGAAACCTCTTATATTACTTTTCTTTAATAGACTTAAAGAAATAGTCTAAGTAGAATTCTATAAGGAGATAAGATTAAAAATATTAGTTAATTATATTAGATAAGCTATTAAAATCGATAATATATAATTTTAATAGAGAATCTATTATAATAGGAATAACTAGAAATAATTAAAAAATAAACCGCGCTATAATATAAACTAGGGAAAGAAATAAAATAATAATACTTCTTATAGAACTAAATTAAGACTAATAACTATTAAAGTAACTAAAAAGGATAAGTTTAAAATTATTTACTAGAACTATAGTAAGAAGGGTTATTATAACTAAGAATATAAAAACCCTATTAAAACTAACTAAAAATACAGACCGGTACTAGAAGGTAAGAAATAAGTTAATAATACTAAAAAAAACAAGGAACCCTAAATAGTAAATAAAATAATTAATATAGTAAGAGTAGGCTATAATAGGTTAGAAGCTAAATATAGCATTACTATACCTAACCTATTCCTTAGTAAATAATAGATACTTAACTAGTACTACCTAGATATTACTAAAAAATAATAACCTAGACTAAACTATTTAATACCTAAAGTATAAAAAGGAATTTAATTACTAAAAGAAAAGAATAAAAAAAGAAAGGCAAGATATACTAGATAAATATAAAACCTAGAATTTAGGAAATAAGAAAACTAAAAATAGTAAGAATAATAGTAAAAACGTAGAAAAAAGCTTAAATAAAATAAATATACTTAGAAACCTATACTAGAACTAGGAATATAACTAAATAAGGAATATACTATTTATATAGTTAAAAAAGGAAAGGAAGTTAACTCTAACCTAGATAATAAACTAAGTATTAAAATATATAACTAAAATGTAAAATAAGTACTAGAATAATCCCTTAATAAAAGGAAAAATAAAACTAGCCTTTATATATTATTAGATAATATCCCGGTTAGAGTTACCTTATAATGACTAAATTAGCACTATAGTAACCTAAACTATACATTAGCGTTAAGAACTGTTTAAGATTTTAAAGCTAAGAAAATTAGAAGATAAGTAAAGTATATAATTTAGAATATAGAAATTAAACCTTAATATAATAAAAGTAGTAACTATATATAGTATAGTAAAATACTTAAGTATATTAAATATGCTAGAGAAAGAGCTATTATAGAATAAGATAATAATATTTATATTTAGTATTATATAAAAGAAGAAGTAGAAGACCTTATAATACTAGAAGTAGAAATTTAAATAAAAAGGTACCTATAAAAGTACCTAAATTACCTAAATTATAAGTAAATATTATAGGTATTATATATATATTATTACTATTAAATATATTAGTAGACTAAAATAGTAGAAAATTATTTCCTTATATAAATAAAAGAATATAAAAAATAGAAACCCTACTTAATTATTAACGCTCTAGGATATTAGATTACTAGGAGGTATAGAGGGATATAAGTAATTAAACTTACTACTAATACTAAAATGTAAAAATAAGCCTTAAATGATATCTAGAACTTTAAGTATATTATAGAATAGAGATAGAAAGTCTAGAATAATAAGGATATAGAAGAGGAAAACCTAGATAGAGAACTCTATAAAGCTATTATAAAAGTTAATAAGTTAAAAAGAATATAAAATAATACCTCTAAATGCAGCTAAACTATAGAAAATAATATATAAGTTACCTTTAAAA
Source organism: Fusarium cf. nygamai (assembly GCA_011036685.1). NCBI lineage: Eukaryota > Fungi > Ascomycota > Sordariomycetes > Hypocreales > Nectriaceae > Fusarium > Fusarium cf. nygamai. Next base: position 19,767 of record WEYU01000009.1, on the reverse strand, counting down.
TAGATAATAAAATAAAACGCCTAGTATAAGAAGTAAATATAGCTTACTAAAAGGAGCTAGCTATAAAATATAACTACCTTAATAATATTAACTATATAGATAGTGAATATAATTATGACTACTTATAGGGAAAAGGAATATACTATCTATAATAGAGCGTTAGATAAGTAAAAGAGTAAAGGAAAATGAACTTCTAAAGAAAGCTTTAAAAATAGCTATAAAATAAGAAAGATAATAAACCTGCCTATAACTAAAAGTCAGAATTAAGAATAAGTAGCTAAATATACTTATTAATAATAAAGCTAATATAAATTATATTTCCCTTAATATAGTAAATAATTTAAAATTATTATAGAAAAATAAGAGAATACTCTATATTATATAAGATAAAGAAGGAAATATATATAACTATAATAATAGAAAGATAACTTAAGAAATTAATTACCTTAAAGTATTTATTAATAGAAAAAACTAAGGTATTAACTTTAATATTATTCCTATTTATAGATATAATATAATACTTAGATACTTATAGCTAAAACGCTATAACTTATAATTTAACTAAAGAACTAGCTAGGTAAACTATAAAGATTACCCTTTAGATAATAAAAATAATTTAGATAATAATAAAATAAGATCTTAAGCTTTAATTAAAGAGAGTAGTAAAGTTAAGTATAATAGAATATTACCTATTCTAAAAGGAATATAATATAAGTATTATAAGGGTAGAATAAAATATATTAAATAAATAATAGTAACTCTTAAAAGATAGTTTAGATAACTAGACTATAATCTTTAAGAGATAAAATAGATTACTAAAAAGGAATATAATAAATAACTTAAGAATATACTTATATAGTATTATATCTATAAAAGATTGTTTTACGAGGAACTTAATATTAAGTTACTTTAATATATAAACTATAATATTAAGATTATATTAAAGGATAAAAAAAATGTAAAATTCTTCCCTATTTATAATCTATCTTAAGATAAACTTAATATACTTAAGGAATAGTTAAATAATATACTATAGAAAGGGTATATTAAGCTATTTAAGTCCTTAGTAANCTATAAAAGATTGTTTTACGAGGAACTTAATATTAAGTTACTTTAATATATAAACTATAATATTAAGATTATATTAAAGGATAAAAAAAATGTAAAATTCTTCCCTATTTATAATCTATCTTAAGATAAACTTAATATACTTAAGGAATAGTTAAATAATATACTATAGAAAGGGTATATTAAGCTATTTAAGTCCTTAGTAAGATACTTAGTTATATTTATACTAAAACCTAATTTAAATAAATTATAACTTATAATAGATTACTAATAACTTAATAAAATTACTAATAAAGATAGGATACTATTACTACTTATTACTAAACTTAAGGACTGCCTATTTAGTAAAAAATAGTTTACTACCTTAGATCTTAAATCTACTTATAACCTTATTTAAATTAAAAAAGGTAATAAATAGAAAATAGCCTTTAAAATAAAATACAGACTATTTAAATATTTAGTAATGCCTTTTAGCTTAACTAATATACCTATAGTATTTTAATATATAATTATAAACGTATTTTAAGAGTACCTTAATATCTTTATAGTTTACTACCTAGATAATATCCTTATTTTCTTTAATATAGAAAAGGAATATATAGAATATATCTATAGGGTTTTAAAAGTACTATAAGATACTAATATACTTATTAAACCTATAAAAAGTCATTTCTATTAGTTATAAGTAACCTACTTAAAATANGTATTTTAATATATAATTATAAACGTATTTTAAGAGTACCTTAATATCTTTATAGTTTACTACCTAGATAATATCCTTATTTTCTTTAATATAGAAAAGGAATATATAGAATATATCTATAGGGTTTTAAAAGTACTATAAGATACTAATATACTTATTAAACCTATAAAAAGTCATTTCTATTAGTTATAAGTAACCTACTTAAAATATAAAATCTCTTATAATAAAATTAAAATAAATAAATAAAAAATCATAGTAATTACTAAATAGAAAACCTTAACTTTAGTAAAAGAAATATAATCCTTCTTAAGATTTACTAACTATTACTAACAGTTTATTAAAGACTTTAGTAAAATTGCTATACCCCTTATAGAACTTACTAAAAAAGATAAGTAATTTAAATAAAATAATAAGGCCTAAAAAGCCTTTAAATAACTTAAAAACGCTATTATTAGTAAACCTATTCTAGTAATATTTAATCTAGAATAGTAAGTTAAACTTAAGACTAATACTTCTAATTTTACCTTAGGAAGATAAATAAAATAATAAGATAATAATAGTATATTACACCCTATTACCTTTTACTCTTATAAGATATATAGAGCAGAACTTAACTATCTTATCTATAATAAAGAATTCCTAGCTATTATTAACTACTTTAAGGAATTTAAATACCACCTTAAAGAAAGTAAATACCTAGTTAAAGTATTTATTAATTATAAGAATATTACTTATTTTATTACTATATAAGAACTTAACTAATAGTACTTAAAATATATATCTATATTTTTAATACTAGTTACTACCTTTATCCCTTAATATTAAAAATACAGTATAAAAAACTATATAAAGAGCAATTTATAATTCTAGTTAAAATAGAGTTACTTTATAATATCTTATACCCCTATAAATATAGAGCTAGGGTAATACTTTCTAGTAACTATATATTATAAGGATTATAAACAGAAATATAAAATAGAACTTAATAGTAGCTAAACTGTAGAAAGATCCTAAAAAGGATAGGTTATTAGTAATAGTCTAGAAACAGCTCTAGTTAGTAACTAAAGATTAAGCTTACCTTTCTTTAGACCTTACTAGTTACCTAATTAGCAAAAATATATAAAAACCATCCTTTTTTAAATTACTAAAAGGCCAGTTATACTATTAGTATATAGAAAGACTAATCTTATTGCTATTTATAAATATCTTATATTATAGAGACCTTTAGATTCCTTTATATAAATTACTTAAAAGCAGGTAAGCAAGGATTAGCCTAAAAGAGTTAGCTATATAAGACAAGACTTTAAATACTTAAAGGGTTAAAACTAGTTAAACCTTTTATTATATAAAGCTATAAGGCTTTAAGTACTAGGACTAAATTATCTAGATTAAGAATTACTTAATTACTATATTATACCTTAGGCCTAGACCTACTTAAGGATAAACTAATTTCTATTTTATATATTAATTCTTACTTTAGACTTAGTATAAAGTTTTTCGGCTCACTTTTTATTAATAATACTTTTTACCTCAATAAGCCTAAACCGCACGATTGAATATTAAAAGACGTGATATGTACAATCGCTCAGCTTAACGCCCNCCCCCCCCCCCCCCCCCCTTTATCTATAGCCATTAACCTTATACTAGACTTATCTGCAGTTAAAAGTATATTAATATACTAATAAAATAAAGTATAATACTAAAATATACCTTACTAACCTAATAGTAGCGCAGGTTACTAAATCTTATAATCCTAAAGGCTATTATAATATATTAGTAGATCTTACTTATTTATCTATTAGATTCTTAGTTAACTACTTGCCTAATATTTGGCCACTATTAAGTACTAGTAATATATATTATTATACTAAACTGGCAATTTATATTTTTAAGAAATAGTTTATATAGCGCTTTACTATTCTTAATAGGGGCTAGTTATTATACTTAGAAGAGATTTTATATCTTAAAGCTAGTTAGTTAATAGAAATAAATAGGTAAGGATATAAAGATAAATATTAAGATATAGATAAGGAAGATTTAATTATACTAGATATATTTATAAAATAAAGTCTTTAAGTTAAAGAGATAGTAAAGAGGTAACTTAAAAGGCAATTATTATATATTAACTTTTAAACTAATAGCTAGATAAATTAACTATAGCTTTATAAAGCTTTAAGCTCTATATTATAAAAGTATATTAGCTATACTATTACTCTCTAACTCCTTAATAACACTAGACTTTCTAACAGTCTTTAATATATTATTAAGCTAAGAATAGTTATATAATCTATGCCTTACTTATAGTACCTAAATAGAGAGAAAAACCTATTACTCTAATTCCTATTAGTCATTAGAATACAAGAAGGTACCAGCATTAACACACTATTTAAGCTAGCCTACTATATAGACCTTATTATCTTCCTTAATAGTATTAGCCTAAAAAGTCAAGCTATTAACTAAAGTAGAAAAGGAACTAAAAGTTTATAATATATTATTAAACTTATTAAAAATATAAAGAAAATTATACTAAAAGTTAAAATACCTTTACTTAATCTATATACCGCCTTAAGGGCTAATAATAAGAAGTATATCTTATAATAATACTACTATCAGCGCTCTCTGTATGCTAACTCTAAGACAGAGATAAGTCAAGAAGCAAGATATATCAACGCAAGGAATAGCCTTCCTACACTAGTTATATAGCNTTAAAAATATAAAGAAAATTATACTAAAAGTTAAAATACCTTTACTTAATCTATATACCGCCTTAAGGGCTAATAATAAGAAGTATATCTTATAATAATACTACTATCAGCGCTCTCTGTATGCTAACTCTAAGACAGAGATAAGTCAAGAAGCAAGATATATCAACGCAAGGAATAGCCTTCCTACACTAGTTATATAGCTTTATTAATTTAATTCTACTCTTTACTTAAAGGTGTTTATTAGAAGAAAAGACTTCTTAAAAGACTTAATTAGTCTAGAATATAAAGTAGATCTGAATAATCTAGATAAGTAAGATAATTATTAACTTAGGTTTATATATATCACATTCAATCAGATAGTCACCACACCAAAGCCATCATTACACCTAATATTATATCTTAGTATACTCTATTTAAAGTTAACCGCAAAGAACTTAATAAAGATAAAGTTATACTAGATAGGAGGTAGAATATATTATACTATTTTAAACCTAAATATAGCCCAACTAGGCTCAGTAAATATACTNTTATTAACTTAGGTTTATATATATCACATTCAATCAGATAGTCACCACACCAAAGCCATCATTACACCTAATATTATATCTTAGTATACTCTATTTAAAGTTAACCGCAAAGAACTTAATAAAGATAAAGTTATACTAGATAGGAGGTAGAATATATTATACTATTTTAAACCTAAATATAGCCCAACTAGGCTCAGTAAATATACTAAAGCGTAGTTATAAGTTCTTCTATATATAATATATAAAAAAGAGATAATATAATAGTTATAGCGTTTTAAAAAATCAGTAATTAAAGAGATATCTTTTAATTTTTAGATTATAACTAGATTATTATCTATATTAATATTTATAAAGGTTAAGTTATCTTATATTTATAAAAAATCAGTTTCCTTAAGCCACTTATCTAAGCCTCTTATAAACTATATAGAACTATAAAGGCTATAGTTATAATGCGATAATATATACTCCTTATAATAAAAGAAAATACTTTATCTTTTAATACTAGATATTAGTTTACTTTAAGATAAGGTAATTAGTAAAGAGTTTTAATTTATAATTATAATAGCTAAATTATAGAAAAAAGCGAAAAAAAGCTTACTATAAGAAGGCTTTAAATACCTTATTAAAGATAATTACTTTAAGTTAATATTAACTTAAAGAATACTAAAGGAAAAGAGAAATCTAACTAAAGTTCTTAAAGTAAAGATTAAAGATCTATAGTATAAGTATTATAGTAATTTAGGTAGTAAGTCTCTAGTAAAAAGCTTTATTTAGGTAAAAAGTTATTATAACTAATATATCTAGGTTCTTTACTTAATAAAATTTAAGCTAGCTCTAGCTAGTTTTAATAGTTTATTAAGTAAAGTAATTTATAAATAAATTATACCTTACTTATTTTAATATAATTTCTATAAGCTTTAATAACTAAGATCTAATAGAGGTTATTTAAGAAAATACCTAAGTGTAAATACTATATATTATATCCTTATTACTTAGCTATTAGTTATATATTACTAGCCTAGGAGATAGGGCATTCTAGAAACAGCTAGTAAGGTCTAATAGTAAAAACTTAGCAGCTTTACTTAAGTATTTATAGCCTTTATATAACTACTTCTTAATATCTTAAAAGGTAGTGCTTTATATACTAACACTATAATAGCCAGAGTTCAGTTTTTAAACCCTATAATAATAAGGCATTAGCTAGAGATATTAATTTTAGTATTACTTAATAAGAATTATAATTACTATATTAAAGTAACTTTTTATTATAGACTAAATAGTCTAGTATTTAATATATTTTTCTTTAAAACTTCTAGGCTATTTATTATTACTACCTAGGCTTCTTTTATATCTTCTTTATTATCTAAAATATAACCCTTTATTATAACTAAACTATAACTAATTCCTTATAACTTTAGCATATACTATACTATAGTTACTTAAATAATATATAAAGTATATTACTATAATTTAAATAAGGCTATTACTATTAACTTTAAGAGATACTTAAATATTATTATATATATTTTTTATAATATACCTTATACTATTAAACCTACTTACTATATAAGTAAGATAGTAAAGCCTAAAAGCTTATTAAAATCTAAAGTATATTACTAATAAAGATAAATATTATAAAATATAAAATAGGTTTAGTATTCTAATAAAGTTAATAAAACCTAAGGCTTAAGTTATTATTATTTCCTTTAGCTAATACTCTAGATAATATAAGTAATATTATAAGTAGTATTAATTATATTAATAATATAACTAAGAATACTAGCTATTAGAAATACTCCTCCTTCCTTATAGGGTAAGAACATGCTAGAAAGAGTCCTTTATATACCTATAGGCACTTTATAAAAGCTTTCTAAGAAAAGGAACTAGGAAAAGCTACTATTAGTATCTTTACTAAGTAATAATAGCTAGCCTATACTAAGGCTTAGCAGTATATTATTAAGGTTATTATTATTATTCCCTTTTTTATTAATAAATACTATTAGGGACTCCTTAGTAGGCTAAAGAATATCTTATAATAAAAAAGGAATAATAAGGCTTTAAAGGTACTTTTTAACTATCCTTTATTATTCTAAATTATCTTCTTAATATTTAAAGGTAGTATATAGAAGTATAGTAATTATCTCTCCTTTAGTAGGCTTTAATTTAAAAGTTATCTATTAGAAAAGTAGCAACTTCCTTAACTTTATACGCTTTATTATTATACTATTATCTAGGTTACTATTATTACTATAACGCTAGTATCTAGCTTATTATTATTATAGTTAATACCTTTAACTTTAATAGTAATATACTATTTAACTTTTTATTAAAATAAGTATACTTTTACTTATAGTTAAGGGGTATAATTTTAAAGGACTCTAGGGATATATTAGTACTATTACTTTCTTTACCTAGTTATTTTTAAGAAAATAGTTTATAGAGATAGTTAGTTAATAAACAGCTTATATAAAGGCCTAAGATTTCTCTAGTCTTCTTAACTTTAATAGTAGCTATAATTACCTTAAGTAATAAAGCTATTAATAATAATTACTAGAATATCTCTTTAAATATACTCTACTTTTTTAGGATTAGCCTCTTATTAAGGTTTATATATAGATTAGTTCTAGGTAATAGTACCTTAGAGAGCTCGGTTTAGATATAATTAAATGTATTNGGCCTAAGATTTCTCTAGTCTTCTTAACTTTAATAGTAGCTATAATTACCTTAAGTAATAAAGCTATTAATAATAATTACTAGAATATCTCTTTAAATATACTCTACTTTTTTAGGATTAGCCTCTTATTAAGGTTTATATATAGATTAGTTCTAGGTAATAGTACCTTAGAGAGCTCGGTTTAGATATAATTAAATGTATTTAGTATTAAGTATAGTAGACTATAAAGCTAGGTTATATTATAATCTTTAAGCCTTAGAAATATAAGTATTTTAATTAAATACTATATTAAATTCTAGGAATATAAACTAATTAAGTATCTTAAAGGAAATTATTTTTAAGTTATTCTTAGCCTTACCTTTTCTTTCTAAATAGCATTTTTTAACTATATACTATTAGGTAACCCTTATCTTATTAAAATATAATGCTATAAAGACTAGATATCCTTTTCCCTTTAATTATAAAATAGGTAATTAACCTAGCATAAGGGCCTACTAGATATAGCTATATTATCCTTAGTATATTTACTATAATCTAGTATATTAGGCCTTAAGGTATTATTAAAGGCTTCTAAATTTATATAATCTATAGGGGATATTATATAAGAGTTATTACTTTAAGAATTTAAAAGTACTTTTAAGCTATTATTAAAATTAATTTCTAGGTAGATATAAAACTTTTCCTATATAAATAAAAAAAATATAATATAGTTTTTAGGTAGGTTTATAAGGCTAAGAGCTTTATTATAGTCTAAGGTATTAAAAAGATTAATTATAGGTATAAATATAAAAGAGAGATTAGTAGAGTTAGTATAGGTTATAAGGGGAAGTGGAATTAAGGAGAAGCTAGGATTAGGGTTATAGAAAATACTAATATAAAAGATAGAGAAAAATACTAGAGACTAAGAGATAATATTAGATTAAGAATATAAGCATTTTAAGGAGTATATAGCTAAGTTACTATTATTATAAGAAAGGAGAATAGTAAAGGATATCTATAGATAGGACCTTTTTAATACTATAATACCTAGGAATAAACATTAAAAGGGAAGTTATAATTAAAGACTTATAAGACTTATACCTATAGCGTTAATATCTCTAGTAGTTATATAGGATATTTAACCTTAATATAAAGGTAATAGTTAACCCCCCTTATTATATAAAAGATTAGGGAGAAAGGAAGGGAAGGAAAGAGAGTAAAATAAAATAAATAAATAAAATAAAAGAGATAGGAGAAATATCTTATAAGAATAAAGTATTAAAAAATAGGAAAGATAGGATAAAGCTATAAGAAGTACTAAATAATTAAGAATAAAATATAAAGTAATAAGAAATAAGTTAAAGTATAAATATTAAAATATAAATATTAAGTAAAAGCTAAATAGAATAAATAGTATATAATTAAGTACTAAAATAAAAGTAGCTAGTAAAAGAAAGTAAAGGGTATAAAATTAAAAAATATCTAAATAGGGTAAGAGGGAGTTAGAGTATATAATATAAGATAGATTATATAGGTATATATATAGATTACCCCTAATAACTAAAGGCAGGATTAATCCTTAAGGTTTCTTAAGTTCTTTAGGTTTTCTAAGTAGAAAAGATAGCCAGTAAATCTATATAAAAGATATATAGGCTTATAGAAACTAGTAATAAATAAATATTAAGTAAGTTTAAGGATTAAAAAGTAGCCTATTAATTGCCTAGTTTTAATTAAGACTAGGATTCTTATAGCTAGTATACCAGAACTAGGTATTAGAAGAGTATAGTATATAAAAGAAGAAAATTAAAAAGTTTTAATAAAATAAACTTTTAAGTAATTAGATTATTTATATTAATTACAGTCTTATTATTATAGCTCTAGGATATAGGAAACTTAAAAGTTTAGGAGGCAACTCCTTAGTACTTATTATTTATAGTAAATTAACTTAATAAAATACTCTAGGCCAAGTCCTATTACTAAAATAATATTATATAGAGGTAAGTAAATCTATTAATAGCATAAGGGAGATAAGCTAGAACTAGGTCTTATTTCTATAAAATAATAAATATAGATATATATAAGCCTTATTACAGATTATTAAGTCTCTATAGGAATATCCTAACTATACTTAAAAAGCTAAATAAAAACAGGAAAAGTACTTAAAGCTTAACCTAACAGCGCTTAGAAGTATAACTCTAAAATTACAACATCCTTATTTATATGCCTACGTTGAATAATCGCTTCCGGCGTCTGTGCTATGACCGGTATGGGGTTCTTAGAGCGTAACAGTAATGGGCCGGTAAGGTTATAGCATTCCAGGGTACTCAGTTCTTTACTATCAATAGGCTAGTCTATACGACTTAAGGATCGACATACTCTATAGTAAAAACCTAGAGTAGTAACTATATTCCTTAGCTAAGATATATACTATAGTTAAATAATAAATCTAATATTATTCTTACCCTTTAAGTGCTTTTTAAAATAGCCTATAATTAAAGGTATATATTACTATTATAATTTATAATATCTTAAATATAACCTTATATACTCCTATTTTTCTAGCTAAAAGAGCCGCTAGCCATAGCTCTATCCTTTTTAATATAGAATATTATAATCTTTATATTAACCCTTTACCCTAGGAACTACTTAAACTCTTCTAGCTTTTTATACCTATCTCCCTTATACTATTATAGATTAAATATACTAATAGCTAGGTCACTTATCTTATTAAATAGATATTAAGATCTTATATATAAGTAAGGATATTTTAAGATTATAACTAAAATAGTAAAACCTCTAAAAGGTAGAATTTAATAGAATATAATATAAATATACTAATTTATATTAATAAATTAAATATATATAATATCTAATACTTTTTACTACCTTAAAAATAATCTTCTAAACTTTAAACCTAAAAAAATAGCCGAAAACTTCAAGATGAGCAAGTCAGATGTTCCTGAGGTCTTGAATCTTTCCCCGGTGATTTCACCTTGCAATGACCATTTGAGTTGATGTGAAACACGGATGTTGTATATCTGGAATGAGTGTGTGAACTCGGACTGCACAGATGTCCATCGTTGGGGGTAGCCTGTTTTCTGACCGATGCGCAGGTTGGTAATTTCTCCAATATCGATGGGTTGAGTTTTCGGCGCTATTTTAGGTTATTACTAAATTATTATTAGGCTTCCTATAATACTATATACTATAGCTATAACTTATATTAAGAAAGTAAATAGAGATGCTATTANCTGTGTAAAAAAAAAGTAGGCCGAAAACCGGCATGGCAAATGATCGTCGTGGTGGTGATAATAGAGACGCGCATCGACACAAGCTTGACGTCCTGTGCTACATCTCGAATAGCATCGCTCGTTTCTTCCCAGTTTGGCGATACCAAGAGCCTGAACGGTATCGGTGTTGGGTTATCCAGCTGAACGACACTCGGTACTTCAACAAACAAGTCAAACGCCAACGTAGGATCCTTCGAACCATGAAGAGACTGTTTGATCTTGTCCTTCCAAGAGACCTTTATATCCTGCATTCCAGGAATAAGCCGGTGACTCGAAATAACACGGTGATCGCGATGTCGCTCAAGTCGAAAGTCTGCAATGGGAGATTCTGGAGTGACGGATATAACTTTGAAAGGAAACGTGGCCTCCAGTACTTCTTCATGGCCTTGGATAGTCATTGTGATCTTTGCCTTAATAACATACTCAATAACCGCTGCCATATTCTTCGTCCGAAGCATATACGACGCAGGCATATGATTCACGGGACCCAAAGGTGTAGAATCATTAACGTATTTCGGAAGCTGAACAGTAAATGGCCATTTGTGTTTGTTTTGCCAAGACTCGATGTGTATAGGGCCCTGGAAGATGAGCTTTGGACGATAGCAGAGGTCGAAAAGGCCTCGGTACTCTTGGGAGTTGTTGCCGATGACTCCAATTGTTCTCCCTCGGCCAAACATGCAAATGCTCACAGATGCGTCGGGACTTATCGTTTGAAACTGTCGAAATACATGGCCAGTGATGATATCACCTGGAACATATGTATCTCTGTCCAGGCTGATGCCCAGCAATGGGCCGGATCGGAGAGGTGTATGGATGTTCATTGTGCGATTACTGGGTATCAAAGGTCAAGCGAAATGTCGAATATTGCGACAAGACTTTGAAATAGTCGCGGTTAAAAATCCCTCCATTTATTATCAGTTGATGATATGAAGCATAGCCTGACTGCCCCGTGAGGAGGCGCAATGCTCAGACCAAGGCTGAATTGTTGGAAGCGTCCAATCGCAAGCGTGTATGGGACCCTCTTTTGGGGGCCAAAGTGATGAGAGTGACTTTTGGGCTTGTGCCAAGCGATAACCCTGGAGTAGCGGGTTTCAGATGTTTATCTTGTCAAAGCCAGAGTACAGGGTATATCAGAACGAACTTTTTCAACAATAAGCAAGACATTCTCACAACTATCTTTTATATATCTGTGTCTACCAGAGGGCTCACGAGATCATGCTCAGTAAGATGAGAGTTTAACATTCTTTCCGCGGCGCAAATAAATCATCCCGACACGCTGTCCGAAGTCCGGGCTGACCGGAGGTTGGGTGACTTGCGCTCTAGCAACACCTAATGCGGTTGATTGGTTGTAGCCAAATTGATCAGGCTGTGTCAGTATCGAATGGCATGTATCAAAAGCAATGATGCAATGTCTATTAACTCGCGCTCGTAAATACATTAGATAAAGATTTGTAGTNTTGCGCTCTAGCAACACCTAATGCGGTTGATTGGTTGTAGCCAAATTGATCAGGCTGTGTCAGTATCGAATGGCATGTATCAAAAGCAATGATGCAATGTCTATTAACTCGCGCTCGTAAATACATTAGATAAAGATTTGTAGTCTTCGCAATGTCAACACTGCAAGGCTAGAAAGCTGCGGTACACTCACAGTTTGGTGATGGTCGGGAATAATTAATAATCATGATGACATCCACTCGAATTTACATAACTCTGCCGGTTGGGGTTGTACAAGTCCGGAGAAGTGGGTCAGCACAGTCTAGAATGAAAGCCGTAGCCTTGGAATGATTATTAAATACTGGTAGTAGCACAATTGTTGGGATAGAGATTTCGGATGAACAGAAACTTGGGATGGGATAGACACGATCGTTGAGATAGAGACCCACGTCAAAATGGCGACTTGCGTTGAGAAACGTTTGAAAGGCCCCCTCTAGACTTGCCCAAGGCTCTCAACAACTATCTCAGGTGAAGGAAGTGAGAGAGAATCGTGGAGCATAAAAAGATAGGTCTCTTCCACTGACCAAAGAAGTTCCTACTATCTACTCACTTCTCATTCAAAATCATCACTCAAAGACAAGCTCAATCTCTCTTGCAACGCAATTCAACATTCAAAATGCCTCTTTGGAACATTTATCACACAGAAGGCACCTTTGCCTCCCAGGAGACCCGAAACAAGCTCGCCCAGGACATTACCAATATCTACTGCCGTGGCGAGAAGGGTCTCCCCGCTTTCTACGTCGTCGTCCAATTCATCCCCCTTGCCGCAGGCCATGTCTTCGTCGGCGGTCAAGCCAGAGACGAGAAGCCTTTTGTTCGGCTGGTAATTCAGCACATGGCCGTTCACAGTCATGAGGGCGTTCACATGGACGACTTTCCTAAGCAGTTCAGCGATTACATCAACGCTACGATCAAGCCTTACATCGCTGATAAGGGATACGACTGGGAGGTCACCGTCACTGATACCCAACGCGATTTTTGGAGGTTTAATGGAATTGCGCCGCCTCCCTGGAGGAGTGAGGCGGAGAGGACTTGGGCTCGAGATGGTCGCCCTTCGGAATGGGAGGAGAAATAAGGGCCTGGCTTAGGCGTGGTAACTAGTGATTTGATTATCTCAGTCTGTTCATGATCCTTCGTNGCCTAAGCCAGGCCCTTATTTCTCCTCCCATTCCGAAGGGCGACCATCTCGAGCCCAAGTCCTCTCCGCCTCACTCCTCCAGGGAGGCGGCGGAGAGGACTTGGGCTCGAGATGGTCGCCCTTCGGAATGGGAGGAGAAATAAGGGCCTGGCTTAGGCGTGGTAACTAGTGATTTGATTATCTCAGTCTGTTCATGATCCTTCGTTAATAGATCGCTAAATCTATGAAAAATGGCCCATTGGAGAGAGCACTCGCTGTAGAATTCCAAATACAATCCAACACAAGTTGCCTAACAGCAGACTTCGAGTCACTAGTCAAGAGTACTTATAAATTCATGTTCTATGCCTGCCGAGTTCCGAAAGACCAACCAACCAGACGAACAGACCTGAAAAACAATTTCCGGTATAATTCCGTCAGTGATGTATTCCTCCGCACATATGCGGACTTTGGGGATTTATCATTTGGGTACAGCGCCCCACTGATAGACCTCACTATAACGTTTCAATAGAGTTTATTACCAATAATTTGGGGTATACAACACAAGCCAGCTAGTCGTTATCTCCTCACGGCCTCAGCTACTTTCTTCCCGAGACCCTTGTATTTATAATCACCGTTGAAGATCACTAAGTTTTAAAGCATTCAACGTTAGCCAAACCCAGCAGAGACATTAAGCAATGAACCCTCCAGTTCGTAGTTATATAGCCTTGTGTCTTATCTAATTTACACATCGTCTTCTAACTAAATCCTAATAGTTGATCAAAATGTCGATGCCAGAAACCTACAGAGCATTCAGACGCACCAGAGGCGATCTTCCGAGGACCATTAAACTGTCTACTGAGAATGTACCAGGAGAGCTCGGACCAAATGATGTGTTGATCAAGATTCATGCTGTGTCTCTCAACTTTCGAGATGTTGCTATGCTTAACGGCCGGTATCCGATGCAAGTAGAAGAGCGAGGCATTCCATGCTCCGACGCTGCCGCAGAGGTTGTCGCAATCGGATCGACAGTCAGAGAATTCTCTACCGGAGATCATGTATCGGTTATCTTTGACCTTAATAATATGACGGGGTATGAGGACAAGTCTCATTGTTCCCTTGGAGGAGACACCGCTGGTGTTCGCGAATACGCCATTTATCAAGACAAGTATCTGGTACACCTACCGAAGTACCTCCTGTGGGAAGAGGTAAGCGACATTGAGCCCAAGAGTCTTGATCCCTGCTGACACCCCGTTTATCAAGGCGGCTACTATCACCTGTGTTGGTGTCACAGCTTGGAACTCTCTCAATGGCCTGACTACGGCATCCAAGGCTCGTAGCGCCCTGTTACAAGGTTCGATCCACATCAATGCTTGATCTCTGATACTAAACAACTGAAACAGGTACTGGAGGTGTCAGCATGTTTGCTCTGCTAATCTCTGTTGCGGCGGGCATCCCACCAATCATCACTTCCTCGTCCGACAAGAAGCTTGAAGCAATCAAGAAACTCGGCTCTGAAGTCCGTGGTATCAATTATAAAACTACCCAGGACCAAGCATTGGAAGTCAGTCGCCTGACAGACGGTCGGGGCGTTGATTTCGTTATTAACAACACCGGCCCAGCGTCAATCCCCCAGGATATCAGCTTCTTAAAACAACGCCGAAAANCAGGACCAAGCATTGGAAGTCAGTCGCCTGACAGACGGTCGGGGCGTTGATTTCGTTATTAACAACACCGGCCCAGCGTCAATCCCCCAGGATATCAGCTTCTTGCGCCAACGAGGCGGCACTGTATCCTTGGTCGGCTTCTTAGATGGCACTGATGGTGATTGGCAGCCTGCCGCTATCATGGCATTGATGGGAAAGCCAGCTCGAATCAAGTGAGTTATTACCCTCGGAACTTGGAATCCTTGGGAACGCGCACTGACAGCTGATGTTTAGGGGTATTGCCACTGGCTCTAAGGATGATTATTTGAGCCTAAACAAATTCCTGGAAGAGAAGAAGGTTTCCCTTGCTCCGCTGGTGGATCGCATTTTCTCATTTGAAGAGTCGCCAGCAGCTTTCGACTATCTCTACTCTGGCAAGCATGTAGGAAAGGATGTGATCAAGACCTAGCCCGCATTCGCTGTTGCGTTTCATAGACAACCAAAGGGTAGTCTCGCCGAACATGCTTACGAGAGAATTAAGCATTATAGGATAAGACACCGCCAGTGCCAATAACCATGCGTCCGTGATCGACTACCTAGTATATGTATTCTAACATTGAAAATACCCTGACCTTAGGACAAAGCTCCTGATCTTCTTAAGCGTCTGATGAGTCTCGATTTCCCGATTTAATACTGCCTTGTCTACCGCAATATGATGGATATCCCTCCGGGGGCTCCTGGCGGAGGGCCTTTTCTCGCTCCGCTCGTACGGGTGACCTCTACACCAGGCATAATTTCTGTCTTAACATCTCAAATACGGATATTAGCACCAGACCATGCCGCTCAGCTCAAGCAGACCACTTCACGTATGATTCGTCGCAAGGATCTCCCGGTATCTCTTGTCTAGATTCCATAGTCCTCAGTGATATACACGCATATCCCGGCAATCCCGTCGTTGACCCGAAGGAATCCAACCATGAAACAAGAGGCTAATATGCACTAATGTAACGAAGAAGAATTCTAGAATAAATCGCGCATAAGGTCATGTAGAAGCCAGGATCTACAATTGGGACGTGCATATGCCCCAACGCGAGCATTATCCAACTCGAGATTTCATTACCCCTTGCCAAGTAAACTGATACGAGGATAATTGGTGAAAAACGGTCTTATCGCTGAGACATATACTGATTGAGGCCTTCTCCTATTCCTTGTTGAATGAGGAAGGTTACCGTCAACGATCTGCTGATTGATGTCAGTGCATCGGGGTGACTTACTCGTGTCTTTATCCGGATTGGTCTGACGTGTAGATCTTTGCCGGAGAGTGGTAAGCTGAAGCGCCGCACAAGCTGTGACCAGAAAGACTAGCCTAAAGTAACCTTTTCAGCATGCCTGGAATTTCTAGAAGGAATTAGAGTGAGCGGAATGACATAACTCGGCATAGTGGCGTAGATCTACCGCGCGTCGGCCGACAAACATCCTCTGTTGCATCTTCAGTGATCCCTTTGGTGATATTCACTGCCAAGTTTGACAGTTGAATCACGTCTGGGGAATATCCGCCTTCCCCATGGGGGCCCCTAAGAATTCTGGTTCTCATCACTAATGAAAACTCGCTGAATCTCACGACTCCAGACTCGGGGGACCTGATTTCGCAAAGCATTTGCATTCGTCGACATTTGTCTGGTGATTAGAGAGGATCAGGGACTCGAAATGTGGGTTATTATGGAGATTTGACTCTAGTGATGGAGTTTGCCAAGGCGAGAATGGAGATGGTTTAGTCATAGTAATGATGAGCCCATGATATGCCAAGAATTGGTCAAAGTTTGCCTCGCGTTCATGAGGTCTTCTTCATGAAGACCAAGAGGAATAATATTAGGGACGAAGGGAAAAAATACAGCAAAAGAGATGAGGAAACATTGCGAATGTATATCATATCCGAATCTTATCGACGTCGTGTTAACGTTGGCGGCTAAATGAGGCTCAAATTCCTAGACGCGTCAAGACACGGCACTGACGTCAACCCCGGCGATACCGAGCGACAAGAAAAGCACAGACTTTACTACTTCGGTCTAATTTCCATCACTCGAAGCCCCCAAGTCTTGTCCAGAGAAAGGGCAGTGCATTCTCTGGTCAGAATCCGACTGGCGCGGACAACTTCCTCTGTGGATATCACATCAACGTCTCACTCAAAGTGACCGAGTCTGGCCGAACGAGTGAATTCCTATAGACCGATGTGGAAACGTTTCATAAACCCCCATGGGGCTTCCGTGCCTGGGGCGATGTCCAATGAGGAATGGAGTCTAATGCAGCCTTGATTTCAGCGGCGATACTTCGTTCGGACCCTTTACCCCATTCAAGAAACGGCTAAAATGACGCCGAAAANGGAATGGAGTCTAATGCAGCCTTGATTTCAGCGGCGATACTTCGTTCGGACCCTTTACCCCATTCAAGAAACGGCTGCCATGACGTCTCAGCGTCTTTTGCCCAGCCCCTGTCCTGTCGGACCATCGCTGCGCTATTTTATACATATCGTGAGGCGAGTGGTATAAAGTTGGGGCGAGTTCCAGCGGTATTTGCTTCTTCAGCTTCCAGCCCTTCATTCAGCTACATCTACATCATATCTTGTCAATTGTCCGGGTGACAATATTTATTCAACAACAGACATGGAGAAAGACAACGTCGCCAAAACTGCTGGACAGTTTCATGATCCTATCTCTGATAGCGATGGTCTCAAGCATGAGATTAGTTCTCAAGAGGGCCACGGCCAGGACTTCCAGACTGTGCAAGAGTCTGCTGACAACACCAACATTTACTCCCAAGGCGGCAAGAACTTTCGAACTCTTAAGCGATGGGATACCATCTTTATCCTGTTCGCTAATCAGATCGGTCTCGGTATCTTGTCTCTGCCCTCGACCCTCAAGACCCTCGGTCTCGTTCCCGGTATTATCGCCTTGATTGGCATCGGTGTCATTTCATGGTATACAGCCTACGAGTTGTTGCAATACTACAGATTACACCCTCAGGTGCTGAATATCGTCGATATGACTCGATTCGTCGGTGGAAGAACCCTGGAGAGCATCACAGGTGTCATGATGATGATCCAAGTCATCTTTGTCGCAGCCTCAGCTATGGTCACCCTCTCAATTGCCCTCAACACAATCAGCAGCCATGCTGCCTGCACAGTTGTCTTCATTTTCATCTCTTGCACAGCCTGCTACATCTTTTGCATCCCTCGCACTACCAAATTTGTGTCGCACCTTGGTATCCCCAATGCTCTTAGTGTTTTGGCTGCATGCATTCTCGTCATGGTTGTTCTTGGTGTTCAAGGTCCCAAGGGCGTTGATAACATGTCTGAATGGAAGAGAGAGATTGTCATTGTTGGAAACCCCACTTTCCGAGACGGTCTTAATGCTTGCTTGAAGATTGTCTTTGCGTATGCTGCCAACCTGAGCTTTGTTGTAAGTACATCACATACATGNAAGGGCGTTGATAACATGTCTGAATGGAAGAGAGAGATTGTCATTGTTGGAAACCCCACTTTCCGAGACGGTCTTAATGCTTGCTTGAAGATTGTCTTTGCGTATGCTGCCAACCTGAGCTTTGTTGTAAGTACATCACATACATGACCAGAATCTTATACTAACAGACACAGGGCTACCTCGCTGAGATGACCAACCCTCTCGAAGACTTCAAGTTCTGTCTGACAGTCCTCGAATGCGGCTCCATGACCATGTATGTCATTTTCGCCGTCATCTTCTACTGTCTCGGAGCCGAATATACAACATCCCCCATTCTGGGATCTACCTCGACAACCTTTGCAAAGGCCGCTTTCGGCATTGCCCTCCCTGCCATCTTCGCTACCGGTCTCGCTTACGGTCACATTGGATCCAAGTACATCTTTGTCAATGTCATGAGATGGACTGGTAACCTCAACGAAGTCACCTCCAACTCTGTCAAATCTTGGTCCACCTGGATCGCTTCCGTCACTGGCTTCTGGATCGTCGTCTTTATTCTATCCAACGCTATTCCTGTCTTTGACTCGATCCTTTCTATCACGTCTGCAACAACAATCTCTTGGTTCACTTATGGTTTCAGTGCCGTCTTTTGGTTCCATATGAACCAAGGTCAATACTTCCGTGATTGGAAGAAGATCTGTTTGACAATCGTCAACGCCCTCCTTATTATCATGTCACTATTCATGAACGCAGCTGGACTGTGGGCATCCATCACCGAACTTCTCGACATCTTCAACTCTGATGGTGGCGTTCGTGGTGTCTTCTCTTGTGGAGACAACTCATAAGATGTTATTTATCTCTTCCTGTACTATAGACTTTTCCAAGTAGCGTTTTCTCAATTACATGGCAATTTCATCGTTCATTCATTCCGCATGGCAGTCATCAGAGTCTAAATCCGTTGTGATGCACTAAAGGCATTGTTCGTGATGATTCGATCGGAGGAAATGGTAATTCTTCCTAGACTGACTTTTGTACCATGCTGTGTCGGCGATGCAATGCGACGCGAAGTCAGCCTAGGCTCATTGTTTTTTCGGCATAGTTTTTGATGTCCATGG
>WEYU01000008.1:0-23020 GCA_011036685.1 Fusarium cf. nygamai | reverse complement strand
TATTATTAGGGTAGTTATATCTTATATTTAGCTTATACTAATATTCTTTTTCTGCTTCTTATATAAAGCATTCTGCTTTATTATTAATTTTAGGGGTAAGCTATATTTTATCTTTTATAGTCTAATTGCATTTAGAAGTGTTATCTTGTTCCCTTTCTAGCTTATTAACTTCTATAATAGTTTTATAAAGTTCCTTATTTAGGTTTTCTTTTTCTATATCCTTTTTATTTTAGACTTTCTGTCTCTATCTAATGATAGGATAAGAGTTTTATATATAATTTAGGGCTTATTTTTATATTTTAGTATTAGCTATAAGTTTAGCTACTTGAGTCCCTCTATATCTTCTAGTAATCTAATATCCTAAGGTATTAATAATTAAGTAGGGTTTTTATTCCTTATATTCTTTAGTTTATATAGGAAAGTAATTATTTACTTCCTTTTCCTATTAGTATTATAGATAGTAATGTTAGGTATAGGATATCTACGCTATCTGCTGGTAATTTAGGTGATTTAAGTATCTTTAAGGGTCCTTTTTAATCTAGATCTATTCTTCTAGTATTATAGGATCTTCTACCTTATTCTTTATATAATATTAAATATAGATATTATTGTCTTATTTTATGATTACTCTTTCTTTAGCGCATTCTGTATACTTAAGTGCTTTACTATGCTATATACGGTTTCCTTCTTTATTGTATTAAGGTGTAATTTCTATATTCTAGACTGTCTAGTTTACTCTTCTCTTGATCTTCTTGGCTTTAAGGTTTTAGACGGTTTTTAATGCTAATGTATAGTCTAGGTCACTGTAGTATCAATTTGGCTGTTAAGAAGTGACTCTAACTAGGATATTGTCTACTAATATATAGGGACTAGTTTTATTTCTTATTCTATTAAGGGATTATTCTAGTACTTATTTCTAGTTATATATCTTAGTACTTAGTTTATTATCTAGGTTAGGGTTAACTTCCTTTCCTTTCTTAACTATACGGATAGTATGTCTTCTATTATCTGGTAGTGTTTCTGTTTCTAGTACTGGCTTTTATTTAGGGTTAGAATTCTCGTTTTCTTTTTTCTTATAATATAGTTTTTTCTTATTTTTATTTATTTTTATTCTTTATTCTTTTAGGCTACTTTAATATAGAATTTCTATTATTAGCGCAGTATATCCTAGAACTAGTTATTATTCCTTAGGAATGTCTAGGTAGTATTTATTAAGTATTTGTTCCTTGCTAAGGAATGGGTTATGTATAATAGTGTAGTTATAAGGTCCTAACCTGTTATATCCTGATCTGGTTATGTTAATGGTTTTAATTGCTATTTAGGGTTCTTCCTTTTTCTAAGTAGTGTTAACTTATTTCTTACCTTTAGGTATTAGTTTATATTTTTAGTTAGTTTTAACAGGGTTCTTATATTCCTGATTATAATGTCCTTTCTTGCTATAGTTCTAGTAAGTGATTTTAGACTTATCTTTCTTAGTTATCCTAATAGTTATAGGTCCTGATTCAGTTCTATAGGAGGTGTTATTATTTCGTTTCTTTCTTTAGTTTATGTTATATTATAGTTTATTATCTTATCGATTTTTATTTTATAAGTTACAGGTTCTTTATATAAATTATTAATTATTAATTTTAATAGCTATATTAATGTATTCTACTAGGGTTACTAGTTACCTTTTCTTCTATAGTTTTTCTTAAACTTATTCTTTAAGTATATTAAAGAAAAGTGATATTAATATATCTTAGTCCTAAGGTAGCTTGCTTGTAAGTTATAGAAATTCTACTCCTAGGTTAGATACTAATCCGGTTTATTTAAGTATCTTGATCTTTCTTTCTACTTAGCCTTTTTTATTAATAGTTCTAAAAGCCATTCTAAGGGCTTCTTCTATTTCCTTATATCTATTTTCTCTAAAAAGTAATACCATTCATAGTTATAACTTATAAGGTAGGTTTATTATATAATCATCTATAATAAATTAGAACTATTAGGCCGCAGTTTTAGTAAGTCTTCTAGCTATATATATCACCTTAGCAGCATTATTATAAAACTAGTTAGGATAATAGGTAATAAAGNCATTCTAAGGGCTTCTTCTATTTCCTTATATCTATTTTCTCTAAAAAGTAATACCATTCATAGTTATAACTTATAAGGTAGGTTTATTATATAATCATCTATAATAAATTAGAACTATTAGGCCGCAGTTTTAGTAAGTCTTCTAGCTATATATATCACCTTAGCAGCATTATTATAAAACTAGTTAGGATAATAGGTAATAAAGGCTCTACACTGCGTAATAAACGTAGGCAGTTTACTAGGAGTGCCATCGAAAGGCTCAGGTAGGTTAGGCTTAAGGATTTCTCCTGGGTCTCTTCTGTTATTAGCTGCCGAGGCCAGGTTATATATTTCCTACTAGGTATTAGTATTGCTTTGATTTTGTCGCTGCTGAAGAGCAGTAAATTCTTCTAGTATCTAGCGCATTTTATTTATTTTATTAGTGATGTTCCCGAGCTGCTCGTAAAGTCATTTAACTTCTAAGTTATCGGAGCTTTAGGAAGAGTTATCTATATCTTCTATATCCTAGTTAGTTAGTAGATAATCGGCTTAACTAGTGTTAATAGGTATAGCAGGNGTATTGCTTTGATTTTGTCGCTGCTGAAGAGCAGTAAATTCTTCTAGTATCTAGCGCATTTTATTTATTTTATTAGTGATGTTCCCGAGCTGCTCGTAAAGTCATTTAACTTCTAAGTTATCGGAGCTTTAGGAAGAGTTATCTATATCTTCTATATCCTAGTTAGTTAGTAGATAATCGGCTTAACTAGTGTTAATAGGTATAGCAGGCTGTTATCCCTGCGGGTTGGCGGTGATGCCCTGCTAGTAAATGGGGTTAATATTTACAGATATTATGTTTATATTGCTTAGTGTTATGCGGTATAGTCTGAATAAGAGCTATTAACGTGTAATAGGGTTAGAGTCTAACTATATTAAATTAAGCTATACTAGGTTTATTATTAGCAGATTGCGTAGGGCATGTAACTAAGCTTATTAAAGTGTTATGTCTCTTAATAGTAGATTTAAATGCGGGTTAGGCTTGGTTAATATAAAGAAGTTTTATTAATAGCTGGTAAGCTAAATGCTATAAAAGTGTAAATAAGTGTATTTTATATACTTAAGGTCTCTAGAAGGACTAATAGTGTATTAGGTTTAGTCCTAGGGGGACTGATATGTTTTATATATTAGTTTATAAGGACTGTTAAGTGAAAGTTATCAGTCCTTATTTTATTAGTAGACTAAAGGGTTTTGAAGGTTAGTCTAAGTAATATGGTGGCTCTAGTCTTTATAATTGGTGAAAAATAATAGGGTGTATGTGATGTAACTGCTAGGGTTGTAATAGAATACTATTACTTAGTAAAAGAATATTTAANGATATGTTTTATATATTAGTTTATAAGGACTGTTAAGTGAAAGTTATCAGTCCTTATTTTATTAGTAGACTAAAGGGTTTTGAAGGTTAGTCTAAGTAATATGGTGGCTCTAGTCTTTATAATTGGTGAAAAATAATAGGGTGTATGTGATGTAACTGCTAGGGTTGTAATAGAATACTATTACTTAGTAAAAGAATATTTAAAGATATACCCTTAATATAATAAAACCATTACTAGAATAACTAATAAGGAAGATAACATTATAGAATAAGAATATAACTTCCTTTATAAATTTTATTTATACCCTTTATATAGACATTAAAGAGTTATAAAAATACTTAAGAGACTTAGAGAATAAGGATATAAGTTTAAATAAAAGGATATTAAATAAGTTATAAAGTAATACAACTTATATACTAGGATAAAAGCATAATAATATAAACCTTATAGATAACTATAACTACTACTAATAGTATAATAACCTTAAGACTTAATTACAATAGACTTTATTATAAAGCTACCTTTATTAGAAAAACCCTTAACCGGAATCTTCTATAATAGTATTATAATTATAGTTAATTAACTTATAAAGTTCTTATATTATTTACTATATAAAGAATCTATAGATATAAAAGAACTTTCCTATATTTTTTACTAATATATTATTAGTATATATAGCCTACCTATAAAAATCCTTTCTAATAAAAAACCTATATTTATAGTAAACTTTTAGTAATTACTTATAGTATAACTTAGATTAAATTACTAACTTATAATAGCTTTCTAACTATAAGTTAATAGACAAACTAAATAAATAAATTAAGTACTTAAATAATACTTATAGTATTATATTAATTATAAATAGAATAATTAAGTTAAAAAACTTCTAATAGCCTAACTTATATATAATACTATATATAATGAAAATATAAAGCTTACACTAACTTATATTAATTTTAGTTTTATACTAAATATATACTATAATATATAATAAGAAAAGACAATTAATCTAGTAGCTATTATTAAAAGTAAAGATATAATAGACTTATATAAGTACTTATAAATAGAACTTAAGTTTATTAGAAAATATATAAAAAATTACTATAACCTAAAACAGTTAAAGGGACTAACCTTTTTAAAGGGAGATATAGTCTACCTAGCTATAAAAAATATTAAAATAGATTAACTAAGTCATAAATTAGACTATAAATTCATTAGATCTTACAAGGTATTATAAAAAATCTTAGAAAATAATTATAAATTAAACCTACTACTAAAAATTAGGCTCTATTTAATCTTTTACATTTTATTACTTAAATTAGTAGTAAATATAATATAAGTTAAAATAGGCAATAAACTATAAGAAATCTTAAGACTAGAAATCTATCAAGTAAAAGTAATTAAAAATATATATAAAAAAAATAGCTAGAAAGAATACTTAATAAAATAGAAAAACTACCTAGAAAATAAAAATATATAAAAACTACTAAAATACCTTATTAATACCTAATAACTCTTAAAGGATTTTTACTAGAAAAATTAAAAAAAGTACCTAGACCTAAAGAATCTTACTTAGACTATTTAATAATAGTAAACTAATCCTAAAAAGAACTATTAATAATAGTACTCTCTATTACAGATTATTTACTCTACTCTACTCTCTTAAGCTTATCTATTAAGTTAAAACTATATTAAATTATATCTAACCCTTTTACTTTTACTTAATAATATTACTACCTTAAGTAAGTAATCTTAATAAACTAAATATTTATTTTATTATAAATACAAGTAGATTTTACTTAAAGCTTAATTAGCTTATCTTTAGTAGCCTCCTCCTTATACTTAAAATAACATTTTTTATTAACTATTTTTTAAGCTAATATTATATTAGTAAAACTTATAAAAATATTATACTAAAATATACTAGTTACTATAGATAAACTATAACTATTACAGGATATCCTAGACTTAATATAAGGATTATAGTAATTTAATTTTATAAGATTAAGAATATAAAATTCCTCTATCCCTTAATAAATACAGTTAGAATAAGGTATAATAGGATTCCTAAATACTATAATAAGAATATAAAGAGATTTTCAGTTCTTAATAAAGGTCTTTTTAGCCTTTACTATATAGTTAGATATTTTAGAAGATTATAGAGTTAAGTTTAGACTTACTAGGAGGTAACTAATAGAAAATATAATAAAGTAGGTCTTAAGGATAAGACCTAAAGGAAGGAAGAGATTGTATTATAACCCTAATAGACTACTATATATACCCTATATTTCTTACTAATTATTACATTTCCTACTAAAGACAATCAGCACTAAGACTTAATAATTAAGACTAATCTATTATAATTAATACTAATCTACCTAAATTACTACTAATCTACCTAAATTACTACTAATCTACCTAAATTACTACTAATCTAACTAATAACCTTACTAATTATATATAGTTACTCTAAGTATATAAAATATATTTATTTACACTTTTATAGATTTAAGCTTACTAGCTATTAATAAAACTTCTTTATATTAATTAAGCCTAACCNTACCTAAATTACTACTAATCTAACTAATAACCTTACTAATTATATATAGTTACTCTAAGTATATAAAATATATTTATTTACACTTTTATAGATTTAAGCTTACTAGCTATTAATAAAACTTCTTTATATTAATTAAGCCTAACCCGCATTAAATCTACTATTAAGAGACATAACACTTTAACAAGCTCAGTTACATGCCCTACACAATCTACTAACAATAAACCTAGCATAGCTTAGTTTAACATAGTTGGACTCCAAACCGTCACAATTATTAATAAATTATATAAAGTATAATATTAAGCTTATTAAAGTATTATATCTTTTAATAGTAGATTTAATATATATTAAGCTTAATTAATATAAAGAAGTTTTAATTAATAATTAATAAGCTAGAACTTATAAAAGTATAAATAAGTATATTTTATATATTAAAGGTTATTTAAGTTAGATTAATAAGATATAAGGTTATTATTAATTTTAAAATTATAATAGGTAGGGTTTTTAAATAGGTAAACTAGTCTATATTAAGTTTATATTTATAGAATATATAGAGCGTTATATTAAGTATATTAAATTATTATATTTTTTAATAGTTAGTAATATGTATTAAGCTTATTAAGGTAAAGGAGTTATATTAATAGCTAGTAAGCTAAATTCTATTTAAATATTAAAGAATATATCTTTATATATTAATAGTAACTATAATTTAAAGTTTATAATTACTATATAATTAAACTTAGTTACTAGTAAGTATCTTAATTACTAAGTAATTATAAGTAACTATTATAATTAGGTAATAAATATATATAACTAGGTTATTTATTAATTAAAAAGATATAGAGAGGTATATAATATAAGTGCCTTTTTAAGTTTAATTATAATAAAAATAAATTATTCCTAGACTATAGTTAGTTTAATATTAGTTAGTCTTTTATAAATTAGTTTAATATAAAATAGATTATAAGTAAGCTATCTTAGGCTATTACATCCTTATTAGTTAAAAACTATAAGGGCCTAGGTCTATATATAATATAACTGCTAGGGTTATAATATAATCTCTCCCTTTTAATAGTCTTATCCTTAAGGCTTATTATCTTAACTAATAATATTTTTTTTTTAAATTACTATTAGCCTTATATAAAGCTATTAAGCCTCTAGCTTTTTAAATAAAAGCTTAAATAATAAGGCCCCTATAGTAAGCTAGTATTATAAAGGTTAAAATTAGTTAATATTTATCTACTTTAAGTAATATAATTACTACCTTAACTAAGTAGTATAAATACTGCCCCTTAGTAGCTATATTAACTTTCTTCCTTTACCTTATCTAAAAAAATACCAGGCCTAGTATATCTATCATACTTCTAAAGTATATTCCCTAACCTATTAGTTACAGTTATTAATATCTATTATAGCTACTATTATAATACTTTATAATAGCCTATAGGCTAATCAGACCTATTATATAACTAACTATAACCTTATTAATATAATTAAATTAGCCTTAAGTTAAGCTAATAGCTATAAATACTAAAAGCTATATATAATAATTATAGCTATTATAAAGAACTTCTTATTAAAGAACTAATCTAATTTAATTAAAATAGCTATTTATTATACCTTAAGTTACTTGATTAATTATATAAACCTAGATTCCTTAGGTTATAGAATATTATTAAATTAACTAAATAAAAAGCTATTATAACTAAAAGTCTTAAAAGAAGCTATAAAGTAAAGTAAGACCTTTATAGCTAATTAAGCTACTTTCCTTATTACTTTTAAAGGTTTAGCTAGGTATAAAAAGTAGCTTATAAATATAATTATTTAGGCTAAATAGGTAGTCGATATTCTCTTAATTATATAGAATTAATAAGCTAGTTATAGTCTAAGACTATAAAAGTAAAGGGATAAAGGTAGGGTAATAGTAAGGTTTAAAGGTTTAAAGGAATTAGGTTAATTTTTATATAAGTTAGTAAAAGTTAAATTAACCTAAAGTTAATAATAACTTTATTAATTAAATATATATACTAAGGTATATAACTAATTAACTTTATATCTAAGAATAGATAAAGTAATATTAATAAAGAAATAATAGTTTAAACTAGAGGTATTCCTTTTTTAATAAGGCTTAACTTAACTTTTTTATTATTATATTTTATAATATTTAACTATATTTTTAAATAACCTTTTTATAAAGATTATAAAATTTAAATACTTACACTCTCTATTAAATTTATAAATAAAAAGGCTAATATACTTTATATTTATTATTTTTATATTAGTAAAAGTAATAAATATTTTATATTTACTAATTCTATTTATTATAGTAAGTATATTTAAGCTAAAAAATCATATAATAGTACTTATATAATATTATTATATAAATTACTTTATTAATAATTTAAANTTTTATATTAGTAAAAGTAATAAATATTTTATATTTACTAATTCTATTTATTATAGTAAGTATATTTAAGCTAAAAAATCATATAATAGTACTTATATAATATTATTATATAAATTACTTTATTAATAATTTAAATACTTTTAATTAACTTTTTATATAATAATATTTTTAATAAAATAAGAAAAGAAATTAAAAAGTAATAAAGATTAAATAAGTAAGGATCTTCTAAAACTTTATAAAAAAGTAGTTACCTTATAAATATATCTTTTTAAAGCTATTAGTTAT
Organism: Fusarium cf. nygamai; assembly: GCA_011036685.1. Taxonomy (NCBI): domain Eukaryota; kingdom Fungi; phylum Ascomycota; class Sordariomycetes; order Hypocreales; family Nectriaceae; genus Fusarium; species Fusarium cf. nygamai. The sequence goes on along the minus strand of WEYU01000008.1, from coordinate 14,352 downwards.
TTATTATAGATTTATAAAATTTAAAATAAAGTAAAAAAGAAATATTTTAAGGCTACCTATTAAGGTTTATAGGAAATAAAGTAGTAAAATAACTTATTATTAATATTAAATACTTATAAGAATATATTAGTTAAAGACCTTTAAGTTAACTATATTTTTAATAATATTAATTAATTTACTTTTAGTTTAAAAGATAACTTTCTTAATACTTTACTTTTATTAAATTTTAATAAAAAAATTTCAAAAGCTATTAGGTATTAATAAGGTATTTTAGTAATTCCTATATATTTTTATTTTCTAGATAGTTTTTTATTTTATTAAGTATTCTCTTTTACTATTTATTTTATAGGTATTTCTAATAACTTTTACTTTATAGACTTTTAGTTTTAAGATTTCTTATAATTTATTACCTATCTTAATTTATATAATATTTATTACTAATTTAAGTAATAAAATATAAAAAATTAAATAAAACTTAACTTTTAATAGTAAGTTTAATTTATAGCTATTTTTTTAAAATTTTCTATAATACTTTATACAATTTAATAAATTTATAATCTAATTTATAGCTTAATTAGTCTATTTTAATATTTTTTATAGCTAGGTAGACTATATCTCTCTTTAAAAACGTTAATCCTTTTAACTATTTTAAATTATAATAATTTTTTATATATTTCTTAATAAATTTAAGTTTTATATTTATTTCTTTATATAGATTTTTAAGATTATTACTTTTAAATATAATAGCTAGATTAATTGATTTTTCTTATTATATTTTATAATATATATTTAATATAAATCTAAAATTAATATAAGCTAGTATAAGCTTTATACTTTTATTATATATAATATTATAGACAAGTTAGGCTATTAGAAGTTCCTTAACTTAATTATTTTATTTATAGTAAATATAATACTATAAGTACTATTCTAGTATTTAGTTTATTTATTAACTTATAGTTAAAAAGCTATTATAAGTTAGTAGTTTAATTTAAGTTATACTATAAGTAATTATTAAAAGTTTATTATAAATATAAGTTGATTATTAAAAAGAAATTCTATAAGTAGGCTATATATATTAATAATATATTAATAAAAAATATATAAAAGTTCTTTTATATTTATAGATTCTTTATATAATAAATAATATAAGAACTTTATAAGTTAGTTAATTATAATTATAATACTGTTATAAAAGATTCTAGTTAAGGGTTCTTTTAATAAGGGTAATTTTATAATAAAGTCTATTATAATTAAGTCTGAAGGTTATTATATTATTAGTAGTAGTTAAAGTTATCTATAAGGCTTATATTATTATACTTATATTTTAGTATATAAGTTATATTATTTTATAACTTTTTTAATATCTTTTCTTTTAACTTTATATCCTTATTCTTATAGTTTTTAAGAATTTTTATAATTCCTTAATATTTATATAAAGGATATAAATAAAATTTATAAAGGAAGTTATATTCTTATTTTAATATTATATTAGTTTTTTATATATAATATTCTAAGTAATATTTTTTATAGTATTACTAGTTATTAATTTTTACTAGTAGTCCTTTAAAGTAATTATTATAGATATAAAGCTAGAATTATTAGTTATTGATCTTATTAATATTTAATAATTTAATATAAATACTTAATATATTCTTTTAATACTTTATTTAAGATATAAGGTTAGTTATAAATAAAAAGTATTTATTATTTTTTAATCCTTCTTTATTATTCTATTTCTTTTCTTTATTTATATTCTATTATTAATAAATTAAACTTCCTTTTCTAATATTTAATAAGTTTATTTAAATATACTAGTTTTTTATTATTATTAAAAGTTATCCTTATAATAGTTTTAATAGGCTATATAAATTAATATTCTCCTTTTAGATTACGTTCTAGGAATTATTCTTTTATCTTAATAGTTCTTATACTTAAGTTTAGTTATTAGCTAATAGTATTAATATATTTATTATTAGTGCCTTTATCGTATATTATAGTAAAGTTAAATTTATATAGATATTTAATATAATATAGTTATTATTAGTTTAGCTTTTATATTATTATAAAGTTAGTTATATTTTTATAGTCTATAAAGACCTTTACTAGGTATTTATTTCCTTTAAGATAGTATTTAAATTCCTTAAAATAGTTAATAATAGCTAGGAATTCTTTATTATAAATAAGATAGTTAAGTTCTATTTTATATATCTTATAAGAATAAAAAGTAATAAGAAATAGTATATCTTTATTATCTTTTTATTTTATTTATCCTCTTAAAGTAAAGTTAAAAGTATTAAGTTTAAATTTAACTTACTAATTAAGATTAAATATAACTAAAATAAGTTTACTTATAGTTATAAATTTAAGCTATTTAAAGGCTTATTATACTTTATCTATTTCTTAAAATTACTTATTCTTTTTAGTTATTTTTATAAAAGGAATAATAATTTTACTAAAGTCTTTAATAAACTATTAATAATAGTTAGTAAATCCTAGGAAAGATTATATTTCTTTTACTAATATTAGAGTTTTTTATTTAGTTATTATAGTAATTTTTTATTTATTTATTCTAATTTTATTATATAAGATTTTATATTTTAAGTAAGTTACTTATAACTAATAGAAATAGTCTTTTATAAGTTTAATAAGTATATTAATATCTTATAGTACTTTTAAAACCTTATAGATATATTTTATATATTTTTCTTTTATATTTAAGAAAATAAGGATATTATCTAGATAGTAAACTATAAAGATATTAAAGTACTCTTAAAGTATATTTATAATTATATATTAAAGTACTATAGGTATATTAATTAGTCTAAAAGATATAACTAAGTATTTAAATAGTCTATATTTTATTTTAAAAGCTATTTTCTATTTATTATTTACTTTAATTTAAATAAAGTTATAAGTAGATTTAAAATCTAAGATAATAAGTTATTTTTTATTAAATAGTTAGTCTTTAAGTTTAATAATAAGTAGTAATAGTATTATATCTTTATTAATAATCTTGTTAAGTTATTAATAATCTATNTTTAAATAGTCTATATTTTATTTTAAAAGCTATTTTCTATTTATTATTTACTTTAATTTAAATAAAGTTATAAGTAGATTTAAAATCTAAGATAATAAGTTATTTTTTATTAAATAGTTAGTCTTTAAGTTTAATAATAAGTAGTAATAGTATTATATCTTTATTAATAATCTTGTTAAGTTATTAATAATCTATTATAAGTTTAAATTTCTTAAAATTAGGTTTTAATATAAATATAATTAAATATCTTATTAAGGATTTTAATAATTTAATATATCTCTTTTATAGTATATTATTTAAGTATTTTTTAAGTATTTTAAGATTATTATAAAATAGATTATAGATAGGGAAGAATTTTAAGTTTTTCCTATCTTTTACTATAATCTTAATATTATAGTTTATATATTAAGGTAATTTAATATTAAGTTCCTCTTAAAATAATTTCTTATAGATATAACATTTTAATAATATATTTTCAAGTTATTTATTAAATTCTTTTTTAGTAATTTATTTTATTTTTTAAGGATCTTAATCTAGCTATTTAAACTATCTTTTAAGAGTTACTATTATTTATTTAATATATTTTATTTTATTTTTATAATACTTATATTAAGTTCTTTTTAAAATAGGTAATACTTTATTATACTTAACTTTATTACTTTCTTTAGTTAAAGTTTAAGATCTTATTTTATTATTATTTAAATTATTTTTATTATCTAAAGGGTAATCTTTATAATTTACTTCGCTAGTTCTTTAATTAAATTATAAGTTATAGTATAGTAGCTATAAATATTTAAGTATTATATTATATCTTTAAATAAAGATAATATAAAAGTTAATACTTTAATTTCTTTTATTTATAAATACCTTAAGATAATTAATCCTTTAAGTTATCTATTTATTATTATAATTATAAGTATTTCCTTTTTTATTTAATATAATATAAAGTACTTTTTTATATTTTTATAGTAATTTTAGTTTATTTACTATATTAAAAGAAATATAATTTATATTAGTTTTACTATTAATAAATATATATAGCTACTTACTTCTAATTCTAACTTTTAGTTATAAGTAGATTTATTAGCTTTTTTATTTTATAGCTATTCTTAAAGCTTTATTCAGAAGTTTATTTCTTATTATTTTATTACTTATTTAATACTTTATTATAAGTAGTATATCCCTTTTCTTTATAAGTAGTTATAGTTATATTTACTACTTATATAGTTAATATTATTAAGGCAGTTATATTTTATAGTTAATTTTTCTTAATAGGCTATATCTGCTTCCTATATAAGATATTCTACTTTATTACTATTAATTTCTAAAGTAAGCTACCTATTACTTTTTATAGTTTAGCTATATTTTAAAGTATTATCCTATTTTCTTTTTAACTTATTAATCTCTATAATAGCTTTATAAAGTTCTTTATTTAGGTTTTCTTCTTTTATATCTTCTAGTAATTTAATATCCTAAGGTATTAATACTTAAGTAAAGTCTTTATTCTTTATATTCTTTAATTTATATTAAAAAACAGCTTTTAGNAAGTATTATCCTATTTTCTTTTTAACTTATTAATCTCTATAATAGCTTTATAAAGTTCTTTATTTAGGTTTTCTTCTTTTATATCTTCTAGTAATTTAATATCCTAAGGTATTAATACTTAAGTAAAGTCTTTATTCTTTATATTCTTTAATTTATATTAAAAAACAGCTTTTAGCTACTTTAGTTTACTAATATATTTAATAGTAATATTATATATATAATACCTATAATATCTACTTATAGTTTAAGTAATCTAAATACTTTTATAAGTTCTTTTTTATTTAAATTTCTTTTTTTAATATTATAAAGTTTTTTATTTTTTCTTTTATATATACTTTAATATAAATACTATTATCTTATTTTATACTTACTTTTTCTTTAGTAAATTTAATATATTTAAGTATTTTACTATATTATATATAGTTATTAAGTTTATTATATTAAAGTATAATTAGTATACTTTAAACTATCTAGTTTACTTTTTTTTTAATTTTCTTAGCCTTAAAGTTTTAAGTAACTTTTAATATTAATATATAGTTTAGGTTATTATAATATTAGTTTAGTTATTTTAAAGTAACTTTAACTAGGATTTAATTTACTATTAAGTATAGGTTATATTAAATAATATTATTTTATATTTTCAGTAGAGTTTCTATTTTATTAAATACTTATTAAAGGATATCATTTATTCTTTAATTAAATTCTTTAGTAATTAGTTTTATATTTAAGTTAAAGTTAATTTCTTTTCCTTTTTTAATTATATAAATAATATTTTTCCTTTTAGTAAGTTATTATTTAGGTTTAAATATAGGTATTTATTTAAGCTTAATAATTTTATCCTTTTTAAATTAATATTTTTATTCTCTTTATTACTTATTTTTAATTTCTTTCTTTTTCCTTTCCCTTTAAGAATAAGGAATCTTTATTATAAAAGTAAAATATCCTAGAATTGTGACAAGTTGGAGTCTAACTATATTAAACTAAGCCGTGCTAGGTTTATTTATTAGCAGATTGCGTAAGGCGTGTAACTAAGCTTATTAAAGTATCACGTCTCTTAATAGTAGATTTAATATATATTAGGCTTAATTAATATAAAGAAGTTTTATTAATAGCTAGTAAGCTAGAATCTATAAAAGTATAAATAAATATATTTTATATACTTAAAATGCTTATATAGGAATAACAGATTATAAAGTTATTATTATTCCTAGAGCGAAGTATTCCTGAAGTAAAGTTAGTCTAATATTAGTTATTCCTAAGGGGATTAGTCTAATATAAGCTATATAGTAGTTCGGTTATTTCTAGATATATTAATTATATTTAGTTAAAACTTATAAGGACCTTGTCTATATATAATATAACTGCTTAGGTTGTAATAAGAATAAGTTATTATTCCTTTAAAATATCTAGGTAGTATTTATTAAGTATTTATTTTTTATTAAAGAATAAATTATTTATTTAAAAATAGTCTAGTTTTAATTTTTTATATTTAAATCTAGTTATATTAATAGTCTTAATTACTATTTAAAGTTTTTTATTTTTATTAATAGTATTAACTTATTTTCTTTCTTTTAAAACTAGTTTATATTTTTAATTAGTTTTACTAGGGTTTTTATATTTTTAATTATAATATCCTTTCTTACTATAGTTTTAACAAGTAATTTTGAATTTATATNTTAATTTTTTATATTTAAATCTAGTTATATTAATAGTCTTAATTACTATTTAAAGTTTTTTATTTTTATTAATAGTATTAACTTATTTTCTTTCTTTTAAAACTAGTTTATATTTTTAATTAGTTTTACTAGGGTTTTTATATTTTTAATTATAATATCCTTTCTTACTATAGTTTTAACAAGTAATTTTGAATTTATATTTCTTAATTATTTTAATTATTATTAGTTTAGGTTTAGTCTTATATTAAGTATTACTTTATTAGTTTTTTTTTTTAATTTATATAATACTAAAGTTTATTATTATATTAAGTTTTATTTCTTTATAAGTTATAAGTTCTTTATATAAATTACTAGTTATAAATTTTAATTATTATATTAATATATTTTACTAAGCTTTTTAACTTATCTTTTTACTAGTATTTAGCTTATACTAGTTCTTTAAAGATATTAAACTAGAAAAATATAACAATATTTTAATCTTATAATAGTTTACTAGCTAGCTATAAAAATTCTATTTTTATAAAAAAGGCTAATCTAGTTTACTTAAGTATTTTAATTTTTCTTTTTACTTATCCTTTTTTATTAAAAGTACTAAATACTATTTAAAGTATTTTTTTAAATTTTTTATATTTATTTTACTTAAAAACAGTAGTAATTTAAAGTTAATATATATAAAAAAGATTTTAAATATAGTTATTTATAATAAATTAAAATTATTATATAATAGTTTTAATAAGTCTTTTTATTATATATATAACTTTAGTAAAGTTATTATAAAACTAATTTAAATAATAAATAATAAATACTTTTCTTTAAATAAAAAATATAAGTAATTTACTAAAAGTTCTATTAAAAAGCTTAAATAAGTTAAGCTTAAGGATTTTATTAAAGTCTTTACTATCTTATATAGCTAAGGCTAAGTTATATATCTCTTATTTAATATAATTATTACTTTAATTTTTTATTAATATAAAGTAAAAGATTCTTTAAATATTTAATATATTTTATTTAACTTATTAATAATATTTTTAAGTTATTTATAAAGCTACTTAACTTCTTTATTATTATTTTAAGATAAGTTATTTATATTTTTTATATTCTAATTAGCTTAAGTGTTAATTAGCTATATTTATCTTTAATTTATATTCTTTATATTATACTATATTACTTTATAACTTAATCTAATTTATTACTAACCTGCTAAGCTAGCTTTAGTCTACTAATATTTATAGTTTTTCCCTTAATATTAAAACCTTTANTATTATTATTTTAAGATAAGTTATTTATATTTTTTATATTCTAATTAGCTTAAGTGTTAATTAGCTATATTTATCTTTAATTTATATTCTTTATATTATACTATATTACTTTATAACTTAATCTAATTTATTACTAACCTGCTAAGCTAGCTTTAGTCTACTAATATTTATAGTTTTTCCCTTAATATTAAAACCTTTATTTTTTAATTTACTTTTTTCTTTTCTTTTCCCTTTTACTTCCTTTTCTTTACTTTATAATAACTTTTAATTCCTATAATATAATATTTATATCCCTTATTTAATTACTATAACTATATATTTTAACTTAAAGAACTATAATTAATATAGACTATTATTACTACTTAATATAATATTAATAATAAAAGCCTATTATACTTTTAATAAGTATTAGCTATACTTTAAGTAGCTTATTAAGTCTTCCAGATCTTCTATTTAGTTAATAATATAATTAACTTTAATTATATTAACTATTTTTATAAAGTAATTATACTTAATAATTAAAAATTATTAAGTTTACTTATTATATTATTAATAATTTATTGATATATAATATATTTTTTTTTATAATTTTATAATACTTTAGGAAGGATTAAAGTATTAGGATATACTTAAACTTAAGTATATAAACCTTTATTAAAAGACTAGTTATATAATTATTAATTGCCTTAACTAGGTAATTATAGCTAGGTTAGCTATTATTAATATTAATTATATAATAATATATCTTATATTAGTTTTTATAGTTTTTAACTTATTTAAAATTAAGCCTTTAGGGTTAAAGCCTTAGTAGTAATTGCCTTAATTAGGTAATAATAAAAAAGGTATTTAATTTACTAAAGCTAGAAGAAATATCTTTTTATATTTATAAATTAAAGCTATTTATTTAATTAAATTATAAAGTTAAAGATAATAGTATTATATAATCTTAAGACTTAATTTTAAGGTTATTATATTTTTTAATATAATATATAATACTTTATATTATAATATATTAAAAAATAAGTATTATATTATATTATCTTATTATATAAGACCTTATTAGCTATACTTTATATATTATTATAAAGATATTTTAACTTTTTAATATTTAATTAATAAAGCTAGTTATTANATTAAAAAATAAGTATTATATTATATTATCTTATTATATAAGACCTTATTAGCTATACTTTATATATTATTATAAAGATATTTTAACTTTTTAATATTTAATTAATAAAGCTAGTTATTATTAACTTTAGGTTAATTTAACTTTTATTAAATAACTTATATAAAAGTTAACCTAATTATTTTAATATTTAATTTTAATAGAACCTTTATAGAACCCTACTATTACCTTACCTTTATCTTAAAACTCTATTTATAGATATACTATTTTAGCTTTATTCTTATAGTCTTAGATTATAACTAGTCTATTAATTTTATATAATTAAGAAGATATAGACTACCTATTTAGCCTTAATGATTATATTTATAAACTACTTTTTATACTTAATTAAATTACTTTTAAAAGTAATAAAGAAAGTAGCTTAATTAACTATAAAGGTCCTGCCTTACTTTATAGCTTCTTTTAAAGCCTCTAGCTATAATAGCTCTTCCTCTAGCTAATCTAGTAATATCTTATAACTTAAGTAATTTATATCTATATAATTAATTAACTAAATTAAAGTATAATTAAAAATAGCTATTTTAATTAAGTTAGATTAGTTCTTTAATAAGAAGTTTTTTATAATAATTATAATTATTATATATAGCTTTTAGTATTTATAGCTATTAGCCTAACTTAAGGCTAATTTAATTATATTAATAAGGTTATAGTTAATTATATAATAAGTCTAATTAGCCTATAGGCTATTATAAATAGTAGGTATTATAATAGTAGCTACAATAAATATTAGTAACTATAATTAATAGTTAGGTTAAGGAATGTACTTAAGTGTGATAGATATATTAGGCCTGGTATGTTATAAAGGTTAATTAAAGATATCTTAGTCTTTTAGATAGGGTAAAGGAAGAAGGTTAATATAGCTACTAAGGGACCTATAGGTAATATTTATGTTACTTAGTTAAGGTAGTAATTATATTACTTAAAGTAGATAAATATTAATTAACTTTAACTTTTATAATACTAGCTTATTATAAAGGCCTTACTATTTAAGCCTTTATTTAAAAAGCTAGAAGCTTAATAGCCTTATATAAAGCTAATAATAACTAAAAAGAAAAAGTATTTAATATTAAAAGGCTAAAGTAAGTAAGATATATAAGTAAGTATATAAAATTTAATAATCTTATAATTTTAATAATATCTTTTAAAATTAATTAAATAGTAGCTTTTATAATTATTAAAGATTAAAAGATAATATTAAGTATTTAATTACTTAATTATAAACTAATTAAAGTACTTTAATTACTTAAGATCTAGCTTATTATTTATTTACTTATTTTAGCTTACTATAATAATTTAATTCAGTAAAAGGTTATATTTTTAATATTAATTAATAAGGTAATATTAGCTTATATTAATAATAAATAATATAATTACTTAACTTTTTATATTAATTATTTAAATTATAGTAATTTATTTATAATTTCTAAATTATATTAATTTTAGCTTTCTTTATATTTTTAAACCTATAATAGCTATTCTAGTTATAATAAGGCTTATTATAAAGCTAGTTTTATTAAAGTTTTATATATTATTTAATTAAATATTATACTTTATAATTATATTTTATATGAGCCTAAACTAGCTATAAATAATAATTAGATCTTTATATTTAGCTTTTTAATAGTTATATTTTTAAAAAATATATATTTTTAATTCTAGTTATTATTTTATAAAGTTATAAGCTTAATACTTACTAATAGATAATATATTATAGTTAGTTAATAAAGAATTAGCTATTTTTTTATATAAAATATAATTATAAAAGCAATCTTTATAAATTTAAGTTAAAGATAAATTAGATTATGATTTATTCCTTTAGATTAAATAGTTTTCATAATTTTAGGATTAAATTATATTATAATTAAATACTATTTCTATAGTAATATAGCCTAGGCTTAAAGATCTTATATATTATTATAATATATTAAAGATTTAAGTTTAAGTTATTTTAAAAGACTTAAAAGGTAAGAAAGGTTTTAGTTTTATTTAAATATTATTAAAAAGTCAAAATATCTCTATAGTAATATATAAAATATAGCTAATAGGGTCTTATATAATAAGATAATATAATATAATACTTATTTTTAATATATTATAATATAAAGCATTATATACTATATTAAAAAATATAATAATTTTAAAATTAAGTCTTAAAGTTATATAATACTACTGCCTTTAACCTTATAATCTAATTAAATAAATAGCCTTAATCTAAAATATAAAAAAGATATTTCCCCTAGCCTTAGTAAGCTAAATACCTTCTTTATTATTACCCTATTAAGGTAATTAATACTAAGGCTTTAATCTTAAAGGCCTAATTCTAAATAAGCTAAAAGCTATAAAGACTATTATAAGATATAGCGCTATATAATTAGTATTAATAATAGCTAACCTAGCTATAATCCCCTAAGTATAGTAACTAATACTTATATAACTAGTCCTCTAACTAATATTAATAATCTTAATCTTAATTATATCTTAAATTTATATACCTTCCTTTATATTTAGAAAATTATAAATAAAGACCTATTATATATTAATAGATTATTACTAAAGTAATAAGTTAATTTTATAATCTTTAATTATAAAGTAAGGTTCTTTAATATATAAAATATATCTGTCTTTATATATATTATAAGTTAAATATAGGCTTTAAATAACCTTACTAATTAGCTAAAAAAAGGTTAAAACCTATTAACTAAGTAATAGGCCTTCCTTACTAGAATTATATTAGGTAGTAATAATAATCTATACTAAGAGTAGTTTATAGAATTAAAATATATAGTTATGATAGTTAAATNCTTTAATATATAAAATATATCTGTCTTTATATATATTATAAGTTAAATATAGGCTTTAAATAACCTTACTAATTAGCTAAAAAAAGGTTAAAACCTATTAACTAAGTAATAGGCCTTCCTTACTAGAATTATATTAGGTAGTAATAATAATCTATACTAAGAGTAGTTTATAGAATTAAAATATATAGTTATGATAGTTAAATTAATAGTATAAATATTATATTATAGGAATTAAGGGCTATTATAATATAAAAGAGGGGAAGTAAGAGAGAAAAGAAGGGAAAAAGGTAAATTAAGAAATAAAGGTTTTAGTATTAGGGGAAAAACTGTAAATATTAGTAGACTAAAGGTAGCTTAGTAAGTTAGTAATAGATTAGATTAGGTTATAAGGTAATACAGTGTAATATAAGGAATATAAATTAAAGGTAAATATAGCTAATTAATACTTAGGATTTAAATATTATAATATATCTAGTAATTAAGAATTAATTAATTAAATAAAAAGTTAAATATAAAAGGGAAATATATATTATATACTTATCTATATTATATACTTATGAATTATATTATAATACTAATAATAATATAAATAATTAATTATAAAGTTAAATAAATATAATAATAATATATTAATTAAAATTTAAAAAATATTTTTTTTAATTATTATTAGCTATATATAAAGATATTAAGCTTTTAACTTTTTAAATTAAAGCTTAAATAATAAAGTCTTTATAATAAGTTAATATAATAAAAGTAAAAATTAGCCGAAAATGGCTTCTTCTTTGGACGAAGAATGTCCAGTCAACCCCCTCGTCCTAGTGCTTTGTCCACGGCCGGTCATGCGATACCTCCCCCACCCCCTTTCTCGCCCTTTGAGCCACCTACCGAGTCATTTTCGGCTTTGTTTTGCAAGCCTCCCTGCCCCATGACCTCTGCAGTTTCCACGAAACTAAGTTTGAGATATGGTCTACATGAGTCTACATACACAAATTATGCCCCTTGGATAGGAATCGTGAAACATCTGTTCTAGAATGAATAGATCTCTATGTTATGAAGTATCTCGGCGAGTCTCACACTCTTCCAGAGTCTTATGATTAACTTTCACTGTGACCCATCACTGAGATTCATCACCCATCACCTTCCGCGTTGTCTTGTTACACCGTTTGATGAATTCTTCATATGTCATCTCTCCTTTCGAAGTATACCGAAGTCTAAGGACACTTGTGATCAGTTGTCTTAGCCCCCGTATTCCATGGCGTGGNCATCACTGAGATTCATCACCCATCACCTTCCGCGTTGTCTTGTTACACCGTTTGATGAATTCTTCATATGTCATCTCTCCTTTCGAAGTATACCGAAGTCTAAGGACACTTGTGATCAGTTGTCTTAGCCCCCGTATTCCATGGCGTGGTATGATCTCGCGCTTGTCCCCATCTCGCACATTGTATAGTATGATGCGTGGTAACTTTCCAGACTCTGAGCCTAACAAATAGGCATAAACGCAAGTCTGGATGACATGTTCGTTGGAAAGGCTTGAGACGAACTTGATCTCCTATATTGTTAGATTATCCATGTCGTCGTTGCTCTCGGTAGCGGTATTGTGTACAATATCTGCTCGACCACAGAGTTGAGTTTCTTGGCCATCAATATAGAATTGCTGCTGCATCTCAACTTCAAAATTCAGCCCTTGAGCAGAATCCACTAGCTCACTATCAAGTCGACGCCGAGCAAGGATGAGGTCTCCGGGCTTGATCCAGTCATACTTGTGGTCTTTCATCTGAATCACACGCGGCAGAAAACCCGGCCGAAAACGAAAGGGTTACAAGCGTCAAGAAAGTTCNGTTTTCGGCCATATTTTCAAGCTTTCCGGCAAAGCCAAGCAACAAGCTTCTCGGGGCATTTTAGCACAGTTTCATCAACCTCTCCTTCACTTGATCGCCCTAGTGACCTTAATGTTCCCGCTGTTTCTAGCTCCAGGGCTGCTGCAATAACAAGGCCGTTGATGTCGCTAACAGACTCATAGAACCCCCTTTTCGGATCTGAGAGTACCACATTTCTTATGTTGATGTGTTCATGGCGAGGGAGGGGAGGCGCTAGCCTGCCTACACGAAGATGGCGCTCGACAAGTTTATCAAGAGCATCGCCCTGGACATACCGCGTTATTTCACGGGCTCCACAAGATTTTGGAAGCATAAGGCCCAGCTCTATGAGGCGTCCGGGTAGATCAGGGTGTGGAATTTTTGTTCGTCTCTTTGTCAAGTTGACTATCTTGGCGGTGTCGTACAGAGAATCGAGGGATACGCACGGCATCATCGTACTCTCATCGTTATGGACCAATACGAGTTGTTGCAGAGAGCGCGTTAAAGCCACAAAAACTTCATTGGGACAGCCGTCATCTGGCAAGTCGCAACCGAAGAACTGGAAATAGGAGGCATCGATGCCAAGAAGAATAACAAGCTTACGCTCTCGGCCCTTGAACTGATGTATCGTAGAGATACACAATTTTCCGTTGATCACGATGTCGTCGAGAGGTGTTTCCTCATCAGGAGGTACATTTATCGGCAAACCATAGATCTGGCCAACGCATTTGTAAGGTCTTGCAACGGTCCTTTCGTACGAATAGAGGGTGCTATTATCACGCAGTTCTCAGGCTTGTAACGTTTGATCAGGGGGGAAATCGCTCCCGCCACTGCCAGACTGTCCCAAATGTTGCATCTCAGGACAATGGGCTTTGGGCCACGCTTCGAACTGGAGATGTACTGCTCTCCACCAAGGAAGACACGGTTGATGAACTGGACAGCCGATGAGGACAGCCTGAAACTGTTGCCTAACTGAACTTTGC
>WEYU01000007.1:0-23377 GCA_011036685.1 Fusarium cf. nygamai | reverse complement strand
GCAACGAAAGACTCTTGATTTTCTATCTAAAGGAGCGACGAAGGTCGGTCTCTTATACCTATATTCAATCTGCCGATATCATAGGCAGCAGGCTGCTGCCTGATGCTAGTTGTGATCGTTCACAATGAGAGCGATTATTGTCTCATTTGTGAGCGAGCGGCTTGATATTGACACGTGCCAGCAGGACTTTTACGATCCGAGCCGCCGTACCTCCGTAGCTATGACCGCTATAGGGTTCGTGCTTGCCAAGCCGGTATTAAGACAAGTTAAGTCAGCTAAAATAGCCGTCTCGCTTGATAAGGTCGTCAACTTGACTTCGCTTGACTTATCTTGGCTTGTCTGGTTTTGGTTAGGCTTGTCTTGTTAAGAGCGCTATTATATATGACACGAAATATCACCGCCTTCGTTATAACAGTTATACTATTAATCTAGTAGCGCATACGTTTATATTCCTAAAAACCGCACCTAATAAAGCCCTTATAGAAAACCAGGTTAAAAAGGATATTATAAGTAAATATATTAAGCCTTCAGACACTAATATATTAAAGTAAAGGAAGACTAATCCTCTCAGCAAGCTTTATAACATTATTATCTTTATTTAATATAATCTATAATAGATATAAAGGTTTAAAGAGATTAATAAGAAAAAGGGGCTTTTTTATAATAACAATATAAGATAAACTTAAAGTACTATATAATTAAAAGAGCCATTAAGCTTATAGATTAAATTAATTACTATTATTTAAAGGAGAAAGACTTTAAGTTTAATTTATATATATTATATATCTAATTAAAGAAATAATATTAATAGTCTCTAGTTTTTAAATAAGACTAGGCTAAGCTAAAAAAGATTTATAACTTCTTTAAATCATTTACTAATACTACTAAGGCTATAGAAAGTTATATATATATAATTAATTAAATATTACCTATAATAGACTTCTTACTTAGTAAATTTAAGGCTATATAAATTAAGTATATAGATAATACTTTTATAGCGCCTTATATTAATACTAGATAGGCAAAACTTAATATATATTATACTCTTAAAGTAATTGCCTACTTATATTAGAGCTATTGTCCTTAGCCCTTATCGAAAGTGGCACTACTTTAACACTGCCTAGGAGGAATATCCTAAGTAGATTAAGAGTAATAAGACTGCTATAGAAGATCTGGAAGTCTTGTTACGCACCAGTCGCCAAGTTAGCGGAGTTATTAACCTAGTTATTATTAAAAAGCTACTAGTAAAGAACTTATTTCTAGTATAAGAAGATAAACTTAAGGATCCCGATCTTCCTACCCTATTTAATAAGTATCAGAACTATATATTAGCCCTAAGAATTAAAGTTAAGGATATATAAAGGTAGTGGCTTAAGGATATATAATAAACGCTTTATCTAAACCTTTTTAAAATAGCACTTGATCTTTTTTTAATTCCTGTGATATCTACTGAGCTAGAATGTCTCTTCTCTGATATAAAAATCACTCTCTAAGATTGCAGGAATAGGTTAGGGATTGATATAGTTGAGGTAATTAAATGCATAAAGTCCTGGTTGAAGATGTATAACTTGGCTTGGGTTAATGACGTTGAGCTTGTCTTAGATACAGCTATCATTGGAGAAGGTAAACAGTAGAGGTCTTCTAATATTATACTTAATATTATAAGCAATAGATAGTATGCAAGTAATTCAAACTGATAATGCTTGAATTTGTGGAGTTTTCTTTTAACCTCTAGATCTACTTCATTCTTATACTAAAGTAATAGGAGTGACGTTAAATTGGCCAATTATGTAACTTATGTAAGCCCTTAATATACGCGAGTGAGATCTAGGAAAACGTTTCCTGAGCGTTATTGTTATCTGGTAATAGTATAATCTTATATGTCGGCTGTGAATAAGTTCGTCTTGTTACGGTCTGTAAGATAATCTTGAACCTTAGCCTTACTTGATTTAGTTAGTTTTATATTTAGGCTATATGGCTCTTCGTATGCTGTGTGATATGATATTACGATATGATATTGCTTAAATATAGTGGAATACTGTATGCTGTGCAGTGCACTAAATTCCTAAACAATCTAGTGCAGTATAGCGCTAAAAAGTATTATATATAGTATTTTACACTGTTTACTTTACTGTTTACTAAGTCATCCTTAACTGATATTAAGTCAATCTCAGGTTTAAGACTATATATAAGACTGCTATATAATTCTTTTACTTAAAAAGTAAAATACTCTAGAAGCTTATAAAATTTATTTATAATTAATTATAAGCTTTTACTTAAAACTGCCTCTTTATTATTACTTTAATAAAAAAGAATAGATAGTAATATAGTATAAGCTATAGTATAATTAAAGTTTTAAAAACTAACTAGCTTAATAAGTAAAGATTATGAACCTAATACTATATACTTTACTTAAATTTTATTTAGCCTTTTAAGTTATTATATATATAGTTCTTATAAGATATTAATAATATAATATAGCCTTAATAGTAATATATATTCTAGAAATAATAGGCACTATATATAAGTAAGCCTAGATAGTTATAAATAGTATTATTATATAAGTAAAAAGTATTAGCAGTCTTTAAAAAAACTAAAAATATTACTAAAGTAAATTAATAATATAGATCTAGGCTGCCTAGTAATAAAAGTCTTTATATATAAAGTAAGGCAAATCTTATAAAGTAGCTCTAGGAAATTATTAAAGGCTATAATATTAAGCTTACTATTTACTAGAACCTATAGTTTTAGATAGGCTTTTTAGCTAAACTTAGCCTAATTGCTACTATATATAGAGTTATTATAGTTAAGTTTATTATCTTTTAAATCCTAGTCCTTATTACTATTATTATTATCTTCCCCTTTTAGGTTAATATTATCTTTATTATTATTACCTATTCTTTCCCGATCCTTACTTTTAGTTAAATTAGACTGATCCTTATTTAAGGCTATAGAAGTCTCTTTAGCATAGCAGTAGTTCCTAAGATTAGGCTATAGTCCTTAAGATATATTAAATATATTTTAAATTTTATAGTTATATAAATATTCTATTATTATAGAAAGTACTATATTAAATTAAATATTTATTACTTCTTTTTATAAAATACTTAATATCTTATAAAGTTAATTAATAAATCTAAGAAAGTATTTCTTAAATACTTTATATTTAATTTTATTACTCTTCTTTACTATAAGGGTAGAATAGAGTTTTATAATAGATATAAAGCTTTAGACTTAAGAGCTAGTATAAGACAGTATAACTAGTGTAATAGACTATATTCTTATAGCGATCTATTACTAAGTCTAATTTCCTTATAGTATGTAATAGTTTTTATTTATCTATATACAAGCTCTTAATATCTAAATTACTTTATTAAGACCTTTATTTTATAATATAATTTAATATTAATAAATATTAATTTAATAACTATATAATTACTTATAGAATATTATATTAAGTATTTTATTAAAATAATTCTGTTATTACTTTAATATATTACTTAAATAAGTATATGCCTTATAGTTAAGGCTTTAAATATCTTTACTTAAATTAATAAGTTTAAGAGTCTTTTCCCTTTTTTTAATTTCTTAGTATCTTAAAAGACTTTAAACTATTTACTACTTTCTTAATAAAGGAAAAACTATTAATAGGTAATATTATTAATCTATAGCAACTTAGTAGATAGCTCTAGACTTAATATTAGCTATTTTCTATCTTTTAAGTTTTCTTAAAAGTACTCCTTTATGTAATTAAGCCTTATCTTTTAGGCTTAATAGAATATATAGCTATATTTCTAATACTCTAATCTATCTAATCTTAATATAGTAAGGTAAAAAATTAGTTTAATTAGTATATATAGTAATTAAAGTTTAGCTTAGTTTTAAAGAAGATTTAAAATTACTTTAACTTATTTAATTAACTTATACTAGTAATTTAAAGTAATATTATTATATTTTATTTTAAAGTATATATTGACCTTATTAAAGAGAGTTATTTTTTTTATATTTTTTTTTAATTACTATTAGCCTTATATAAGGCTATTAAGCTTTTAGCTTTTTAATTAATAGCTTAAATAGTAAGGCCCTTATAGTAGGCTAGTATTATAAAGATTAAAATTAGTTAAGGTTTATTTACCTTAAGTAGTGTAATTACTGCCTTAATTAAGTAGTATAAATACTACTTACCTCTTAGCAGCTGTGTTAACCTTCTTCCTTTACCCTATATGCTCTTTAATTAACCTTTATAACTGAGCCTAGTATATCTATCGTACTTCTAAAGTACGTTCCCTAACTTAACTATTAGTCACAGTTACTAATATTAATTATAACTACTAACAGGATATCTATATATAAAAGCCTAAAGCCTGATTAGGGCTATTATATNATACTACTTACCTCTTAGCAGCTGTGTTAACCTTCTTCCTTTACCCTATATGCTCTTTAATTAACCTTTATAACTGAGCCTAGTATATCTATCGTACTTCTAAAGTACGTTCCCTAACTTAACTATTAGTCACAGTTACTAATATTAATTATAACTACTAACAGGATATCTATATATAAAAGCCTAAAGCCTGATTAGGGCTATTATATAATTACTATAATCTTATTACTATAATTAAATTAGTATTAGATTAAGTTAAAGGTAAAGATTACTATAAAATCTATATAATAGCTATAGCTATTATAAAGAACTTTTTATTAAAAAGCCTATTTAAGTTAATTAAAATAACTATTTTTAACTATACTTTAATTAACTTAATTAATTATATAAA
This sequence comes from Fusarium cf. nygamai, assembly GCA_011036685.1. NCBI lineage: Eukaryota > Fungi > Ascomycota > Sordariomycetes > Hypocreales > Nectriaceae > Fusarium > Fusarium cf. nygamai. The sequence continues at coordinate 18,602 of WEYU01000007.1, read as the reverse complement.
TCTAACTTATTTAAGTTATCTTATTTATTTAATTTAACTAACTATAAAGCTATTTAAATTAAATAAGTTAGAAAGGACTATTAGGGAAGGCTTACTTCTTAATATAAAAAAGGCAGCTTTCTTTATTATATTAATAAGTAACTTAGCCTTATATAAAGAGCAGCTTAAAAATATAATTATTAAGGCTAAATATATATATTATATTTTCTTACTTATATAAAATTAAAAATAAATATAAAGTAATAATAAGGTTTTATAAAGGTTTTATAAAAGTTAAAATTAAATAAATTAACTTAACTTTATTTATATAAATTAGTTAATAAAAGTTAAATTAACCTGAAATTAATAATAATTCTATTAATTAAATATATATATTAAGGTATATAATTAATTAACTTTATATTTAAGAATAAATAAAGTAAAATTAAAAAAAAAAATAGTAATTTAAACTAGAGTTAAATATATTATAATAAGTTATAATATATTATAATACTTAAACTTAAATATCTTCTCTTTTATTTAAAAAATATGCCGAAAACAGGTCTGCAACTCTTCATCACCTTCAGTNTTTTCGGCATTTTTTTAATTAATAAATTTTAATTTTAAAATAAAAAACTTATTAACTTTATATTACTATTACTTAAGTAAATAAATATATTTATTAATAGACTAGTATATTTAAAAGTAATAAAGATATTATAAACTTACTTAAGTATTAGGTTTTTTAAGTATTTAAAGTTATTTTAAATAGCTTTTAATATTATAATAATACTAGCTATAAGCTTAAAGTATAAGAGATTATTTTTTATTATTAAATTAATAATTATACTCTTTTAAAATTACTTAAAAACTAGGATAATTAAATTAATATAAATATTATAATTTTAATTATATATAAGTATTATTAAAGAGATTAATAGTATATTACTTAATAATATAATATTATAAAAAGCTCTTAAATAAAATAGCTTAAAAAAATACTAAAAGTAAAGTAATAAAAAGTATTAGTAATAGGTTTTTAAATTATTTAATTAAGAAATCTAAGTTAATATAATATAAGTCTTCTATAGATTTAATATTATAAATATTAATTTATAAATAGCTTTATAAATATTAATCTATAAGTACTTTACTAAGTAAGCTATTAATTCGATTTATAAAGTTAGATATTAATATAAATAAATTAATTCCCTACCCTATATATTATATATTATAAGAAAAGTATTAACTAAAAACTATATTTACAGATTTCCTAACGCTGCTACTATTATAAGAATACAATCAATACCGAGAGCAATCAAGACACTACCAAGTCTCAGGACATGCCTAGCGAAGTCTCAGCAGCGCCATCGTGTCTTAGGGCTAAACCTTGGCCAGTAGCTAAAGAAGTGTCTCCTCGCAGCCCTCAAAGAGCGCCTACAAGCAACACATCCCCAGACAATCCTATCTGTGATGACTGGTAACTTTCAGCGAAGGAGGTTTTTGACTGGCCAGTTGCCGGATCAGAGCATTCACATCTGCAGATTTCTGCAACTCGATTGGAAGTACCCGGTCTAGCACTTGACAAATTCTAGCGAAAGTGATAGAACAGCGCCGCGGAGAATGCTTCTTTGCAATTTGCCCTGGCTGCTTCGATAGACAGTTGAAACGTTTATGTACCACCTAGGCCTTCGACTCAGATAGTGAGGGGTATAGCAACGATGGCTGATATAACGGCCACGACGATCCGGTCCTAGTATCATGCGCGATGCTACGAACGAACAAGTATCACTGAATATGGAACGTAAATGAGAATGAGGGGGCATGCCGATCGTCTGTCTGCAGAAGCGGCCTCAAGCAGGAATGGGGTAGGATGGTCCTTGACTCCTTTGTCTGTCTAGCGTACCAGCCAGTTGGTGGAGGTGTGGAGAGCATGGGGCATGGATGACTTAGGTTTCGGAATGCATTCCTACCTATTAAGCAGCACCAATATGAAATCACTTGTTAGGGCGCTCATTCTCCGTGTANTCCCATCCGAGCTAGCGGAAAGTTCCGACGTACAAAGATTGGCCCCCCCCCGGGTTGCATGGAGCCTGTCATGGGAGTGACCTGATTGGTTACCACAGAGTTAGGCCGAGATTGAAAGAACCAATGTCCGTCTTACTCAAATTATTGGGGTTTGTTGTGTTGAGGGGACGGACGTTAGCCAGACAAAGATTTCACATGCCCATCACAGTTTGTGCGGGCGTAGTGTGCATTCTCGGTTCTCATGAGATGTCGGTTTCTTGGAGCGCAAATCCTCGCATAAGCTAGTATTAACCCCTGTCATCTATGATGGCGATCCTCAGCCACGAACACAATAACTAAAATAATAGCGTAGACATCAGGAGGAGCAATGGAGACACGGGACGTAGAGGATACTAGTCTACCATGTTCGGGCAGGTAACATTACAACTTTAGCAGAAGAGAGACATATATGCATAAAAACAGAACAAATCAAAACACAAAGATATATACAATACTACTGGTCCACCCTGCCATCAACCTTTAGTCAACCTTCTGCCTCTTCATACACAACCAATATGATTCCGACTTTATCAACAGAGCCCGCAAAGCCCAAGCGAAGGGGTAAGTTGCCTTTTTATCGTTTTTGCTTATTAGTATCATGTTACTGCTCTGGTGTCATGCAGCTCAGACATATAATTTTCAATAGAAATAAAGCCGAAGCACAGCCCATCCTTATGATACTAATATAGCGTTGTTCAGCCTCCAGAAAGGTTTATACTCTTACTCCCGCACAGCTCGCCCGCAAGAGAGCCAACGATCGAGAGGCCCAGAGGGCGATCCGCGCACGCACCAGAGAGCACATCGAGCGGCTAGAGCGCGAGCTAGCGGTGCTCAAGAGCAACCAAGGTCGTGATCAAACCATCCGGGAGTTAATACGCCGTAACGAGGCAATCGAGGGAGAGCTGATCCGACTCAAAGAGANCCTGCACCAGGTCTAACTCCTCCGCGACAACTCTCATTTCCCGACAAGCTCTCAACATCAACAGTTTGCAATGGCAACCTCAGCACTGGTAGCGATGTGATTCCAAGCCCTCGTGGAGTACCATTCCCTGAGGACTACAGCTGCCTCCACGACTACTACCAACAATATATCCCCTTGCCTAACAACTGCGAATCCTTGGCGAGCACAAACCCCTGCACTATCGCCTCTAACATTTCAACCCCATCACCATCAGGCGACTATAATGCTGGCTATATCCAAACCAGCGTGCCCGCCACGGCCCTTTCCTCCACCAACGCCAGCTCCTCAAGCATCTGCGCTATATATAATAAGGATTTTTTCAAGATGGAGTATAGCGAGGTGGGCCATTACGGTGCAATACCTCAAGCGCTTCGTCAACCGGATATGAAATATAGCGAGGAGATTAGTCAGGTGGAATATCTAGAAGCCAGGATCCACGTTAATAATCCGCCGTTTCATCCCGGCACTCCCTATTCTCCCCCCTACGCACTACATCACTAGCAGCAGAAGTCCGCCTAGAACATGTAAATAAAGTACTACACTCAGCACCTTCGTTAGCTCGTTAAATTACCCCGGCATTTGAAACTGGTGTGTATCCACATGGATGTCATTGAAGTGCCACGTCGATGATCTTCTAGTTGGCTTCGACTCAGATCACGATGACCTGCATGATTTTGGGATGCGCATAACCCCGCTCCCTATACCTTAATTCTGTACCTTCATATGACCGGCTGCAAGCCACGAAGTACTTCCAAGTTCCGAGTTACATTAGCAAGAAACTCCTAGCTAGCTGTAATACAACGGGCTGAACTTAGACCCCCTGAGACAATAGGAATAAGCCATTCGGGATTGGGTTGTTGACATTTATGCTGCAAGTGTAATGCGCAGGGCTAGTCTGAAGGATGACGTGTTGCCATAAGTTGCGTCCCGGTGTTAAGTGGCTAATTACCGCCGTTCATTGGTGAAGCGGTGGCCGTAAGAGGGTCGGAGTCGGCCGGAAGCGAAGGCGGCCACTGCTTTTGCTTTTTGATAACAGTGATAGAGCTCTAGCATTTTAACAGTTAGCAAAAGACCTTAGATGTTGTCCACATTAAAGATAACAGTTACAGCATATATAAGATCATATTCACGTGTTATTTTTAGTGTCAGGGAGATAAGTAATATAAAGCTAACTTATTATAGTTAATATTACCGGTACAGTTCATCCTCGCCGGAAATGCTACCTAAGGTTTAGGGGAAGTCTTAAGGCATTAATTTCAGGCTTTTAGGAAGATCTTCTCTCCTTTTCTCTAAGATAAAATATAGCGTGCTGCCTGGATAAAGTTAGTAAGTCGTTGCGGCTAGACATGCTCTGTTTTTTATATATTTTTTAATCCTTAACTCTAAAATAATTATTAGTTATATTCTTAAGAATTAAACAGCTAGGCTTTTATATAATAGTAATATAGCTATAGTAAGCGTTTAAGAATAAGTAATATAGGTATATTAATTATACTTTTTAGTAAATAACTAGTCTTTATTTATTAATTATAATATTTATTAATGTTTTTAATTTTAGCCTTTAATCTTAGAGATTTCTAAGGCTTTATATACTTTCCTAATTATTATTATTAAACTACCTATAAGGTATATTATATTTTTTTCCTTAGTAATTAAAGCTTTAAGGAGATAGACTTAGATAAAAGGAGAGAGGATACTAGTATCTACTTTTACTAGTAGATCGCGGTCTAGAACTAAGCCATTATACTGAGAATTTAAACGACTCAGTTTCAAGGATAAAGGCTGTCTTGACAGGAGGGTACAGTTTTATCTAGTGTTAAGTACTGATTATATAGGTATTAACCCAGCCTGAACTAGCAGATCATATCTAGCTTGTCATTTAAGAGCTGCATGACATAGATCATGCTATATGCAATACAGCGCTACTAAGCACTAGCTAGTTATTAAGGTCCGCTTAGTATATAATAAATCCCCTATCCTAGCTATAAGGCAGATATAGCTTTAAATCTAATAGAAAATATATATAAATAAAAAAGTATACTAATAAAAATAGGGACTTAAACCTATTGCCTTTAATAGATTCAGGTTATTATAATTAAAAGTTAGAAAAAATAACTTTTAAGGTAATATATTAATTTAAAATTATAAAGATATATAAAATTTTAATTTTAAGTTATAAAAACTAAGTATTATAATATTATAATTAATTTAAAATCTAGTTTATTATATTTATTATTAGTAAAAGTAGATAGTAATTAATATATTGTTTTAGCTAAAGTTAGCCTATATATACTAATATATTTAATTAAAATAGTAAGTAAAGAAAAGTAATTAACTTAAAGTAATTTATAAAAGTAAGAAAAGTATAATAATTAAAAATAATATAAATTATTTATAACTTATAGTAGTTAGTATATTATATGAGGCTATATTTTATTAATTTATAATAGTTATTAGCCTATAGTAATAAGCTAATAAAATTAAAGTTTAAATTATAATAACTATAAAAGTAAATATATTATATAAGTTAATAATAACTATAAATATAAAATATATTATTATATATATATTAATAAAAAAGTATAGTAATATTTAAAGTAATATTATAAGTTAATATAAGTAATAAAAAGAAGTAAGATTATAACTATAATTTAATATAACTTTAATATTATTTAATAGTAAAGTAATTTAATAATATAGCTATTACTACTACTAATAACTAACCCTATACTATTTATCTATTTACTAAGCTTAAAATTTAAATATAGTAAAAAAGGTTATATATATATATTTAATATAATATAAAGTATATAAGGGTATTACTAAGAAAACTATAAATAGATTAATCTTTATAAAAAGGAGAAAAGTATTTAAAAATAAGTTATAAAAATATAATAAATATTATAATATATTAAAGTCTAATATTAATAGTTATTTAGTAATAAGCTAGGTAATAGTTAATTTAAAATTAGATTTAATAAGTAAGCTAGCTAAGCTATACTTAAAAAGGTAGCTATTATTAATTAAATAAACTAAATAATAAAGTAATAGTAATACTAATTTAAAGGTAAAGAGTAATAATAAGAAAAAGACTGTAAAAGATAATAATTTCTAATAGCCTTAATTATAAGCTAAGTACAGATAGCTAGTTAAGTTTAATTAAGATAAGGTCTTTATTATTAGATAGGAAATCAAGTAATTAATTTAATAATATTAGATATAAGGATAAAAAGTATAAAATTCAGTTTAAAAAAGTATAAAGAAGCTAAGCTATTAAAAGAGTCTTATCCCTTTATATCTATTACTATAAATAGCCTTTTAACCCTATTAATAAGGCTAGATCTCTTACTCTAGAATACTTACTATAACTATAATATAAGTCCTTATATAGTTTTAATATATACTTATATATTTAAGAAATTATATTAAGTAAGTATTTATTAAAAGTAACTTAATATATATAATAGTCCCTTTTCTTAATAGTAAGCTTCCTATAACTAAATAATTAATTAATCTTAAACTAAATAAGGCCTATTAGCTAGCTCTTTATATTAATAACTATTAAAATGCCTTTATTATTATTCCTAGTTTTTTATTACTATCTTTTCCTTATATAATCTCTTTAGCTAAGCTATAGGCTAAAAGGTATTAACTATAGTATTTTAAATATTATCTTACTAATAGGGACTTATTAACCTAATAAGAATAAATATAGCTTAAGTCTTTAAAGTTAGAAAGTAAAGATACTTAAAGATACTTCAAATAAGTAAACCTTAAGGCTTTAGTTTAATAATTATCTTTTAAAAATACTCCTTAAAATCTTAAGTTATTTATAAAACTACTTACTTATCCCTTATAATTATTCTATTATAATATAAGTAAAATATCTTTTAAATAAATATAAGTTAATTAATTATAACCCTAATTATAAACTAACTTAGCCTTAAGCTTAGCTAAGTTATAGGCTTAAGAGTTAGTTAAGTACTTAAAAATAGGCTTTATTTAATACTTAGTAATAAAGGTAATAAAGGTAATAAAGAAAGTAATATAAGGCTTTTAAGTTTTAATTAACCCTTTAGTAGCTTTAGGCTTAAGTAATTACTTAATTTTAATAATAATATAAGACTTTTAAGTATTAACTAACTTATTAAAGTAATTCTAATAGACTTAAGATTAATAGCTATATTCTTTAAAGTTATAGGATATTAAATAAGTACCTTACTTTTTTAATAAATGGTATTAAGTACTAGTATTTTTAGGGCTAGTCTTAGGATTAATATATAATCTTTTAGTATTAAAGCTATTAATATAAGAGCCTTTAGTAGTAAAGGTATTATATATATAGGTAATATAAAGGCATGATTTTAATTAGTATTAAAAGTAAGTAATAACTTTCCTATAAATAATCCTAATTAATTAAATAAATTAATTACTTATTAAAGTCCTTTTTAATATATACCTTACTAAAGCTTAATATAAGTCTATAAATATTTATATTAAGTCCTTTAAGTCTAGTAGCTTATATATTACTTATTCTAACTAGCCTTATTATAGGGGTAGGCCTATAAAACTTCTTTTATCTTTAAATAAGTTTCCCTTTATATAATATTAATTTAACTTTTTAAAGTTTATATTTATTTAGATCTAGCTTTATTTTTAGGCTAAGTCTTTTAATATAAATATAGTTATATCTTTNATTTATATTAAGTCCTTTAAGTCTAGTAGCTTATATATTACTTATTCTAACTAGCCTTATTATAGGGGTAGGCCTATAAAACTTCTTTTATCTTTAAATAAGTTTCCCTTTATATAATATTAATTTAACTTTTTAAAGTTTATATTTATTTAGATCTAGCTTTATTTTTAGGCTAAGTCTTTTAATATAAATATAGTTATATCTTTTAAAATAATTAAATATATTAGACTTAATTAAATTCTAAAGGATATCTTAAACCTACTCTAGTAGTTTGCTTTACTTATATAGTCTTTTAATAATTTTTACTTTTACTAGCTTATTATCTTATCCTTTCCTTTAATAATAGTATATTATATCTTTTACTTTATAAATAAACTATTATTAAACTCGATACTTAGCTAAGCCTGAATAGGAAGAGGCTATACTACTTTAGGTAAGGTATAGTTTAAAGAAGTGAGTTAAGAAAGTAAAGTTAATTAAACTTAAATAGAAAGAGGCTATATTACCTTAGGTAAGGCACCCTATTTATATATACATTACAGGCTTACTATAGCCCTATATAATAAAATGTAAATCCTGACTGATTTACATTATTTTATATACTTATTGTATTCTCTATATATATTCTATATTTAGTTAAATATCTTATTAAAATATTATAAATTATATAATTTAATTCTTTTTATACTTTAAGGTTCCTTTTTTCTCTTTAAAGTTCTTTTTACTAAGGTTTTTAGTAATAATCTTTTCTTTAAAAAGCTTTATTTTATTTTTATTTTTAAGATAACTTCTTTAAAGTTAAAATATATATTAGTACTATACCCTAGATATTAATATTATAGTCCTACTTATTAAAAAGCCTAATATTACTAACTTTCTTAAAGAGTACCTTATAGAAGGTAGTATTCTTAACCTTACTAACATTAGCTATTTTACTTATTATAGTAATCTTAAGACTAATAGGCTATAGTTAGTATACTTATAATATAATATATTAGCTATTTTAGCTGTTATAGTAGTCTTAGGACTGACAGACTGCGGTCTATATAGTTATAATTAATATAGACTTCTTGACCTTGATCTTGCTAGTATTAGTTATTTTAGCTATTATAGTAGTCTTAAGACTGATAGGCTACAGTCTATATAGTTATAATATAATATATTATAGCTTATTACTTTAATCTTTATAATATATAAATAACTTATAGGCTACAGTTAGTATAGTTATAATTAGTATTTTTATTTTAAATTATAATTTATAATATATATATAATTTATAGGCTATAGTTATTATAGTTATAATTAATATCTTTACTCTAAAACGTTCTTTATAATATATATATAATTTATAGGCTATAGTTAATATACTTATAATTAATATAGTCTTCTTAACCTTAATCTTGCTAGTATTAGCTATTTTAGCTATTATAGTAGTCTTATAACTGACAGGCTATAGTTAATGCTCCTATTTATAAACCTACCTTATAAATATTTACTTTTTTAAGATTTATAGATATTATTATTAGCTAAGTATATTAAATTTATTTTTTATAAATTACTATTACTGAATCTTTATTTATTATACTTTTATTAATTATAATAGCTTTACCTAATCTATAATATTACTAGATATTACTTTAATTATATCTCTCTTAAATAACTTTATCTTAATCCTATAAGATTCCTATTTCCTAGTTATTTTAGTTATATAATCTTAGGGTTCTGCTCCTTCTTATTTAAGTAAGCTAACCTTATTTAATCTAACTTAANTTATTTATTATACTTTTATTAATTATAATAGCTTTACCTAATCTATAATATTACTAGATATTACTTTAATTATATCTCTCTTAAATAACTTTATCTTAATCCTATAAGATTCCTATTTCCTAGTTATTTTAGTTATATAATCTTAGGGTTCTGCTCCTTCTTATTTAAGTAAGCTAACCTTATTTAATCTAACTTAATATAGATTTACTTTATAAAATTAAACTTAACTTACTTTTTAATTCCTCTTTCCTTTTTATTTTTTTATCCTTTTACTAATTATTCCTTACCCCTCCTCTATCTTTCTTAATTCTACCTTATTTACTTTATATCATCTTTACTTTATTTATATCTTAATTAGTACTATTCTATATTTTATTATTATAGTAAGAACTAGAAGTAGTAATATTAAGAAAAAAGGTAAGCCTTTAGCTTCCTTTAAATCCTATTTAAAGATAAAGAAAGAAAAGGTATAAGAAAGGTTATACTATAACTTTATTAATATTTAGTAACTTCTAACTTTAGAAAATACTAATATTTGCCTTATATAGTATAATAATATAGACTATTCTATTTATTAATACCTTTATAATTTAGACTTTAAAATGCCTTAATTTAAGCTTTATTATTTTAAGGATTAAAAAGCTATCTAGTACCTTTATAGTATTTACTTTTTAATTACCTTAAAAACTAAACTTAGTAATACTATTACTATTACTAAATACCTTTACTTTAGCTATAAAAAAGACTATATTTCTTATATTAATAGCCCCTATAAGTTATCCTTTACTATCCTCTCCTTTGACTTAATTTAAATCCTACTTAATTTTCCTTTTTTAAGAATCTTTCTTAATTTACTCCCTTATATCTATCTCTATCCTTCCTTTCTAATAATACTATCTTAATCCTGCCTAACTCTCTTACCCTAAGAATCCTACTTAATTTACTTTCTATTATTTATTTAATACTAACCTTTTCTTAATAGTATATATTATTAATATATTTAGTTATATAATATATAATAAATTTACAGTAATATCTATTAAAATAGCTTAAGACTATAAAGATTAAAGCTAGTTTCTTACTTCCTATACTTTAAATATTATTAAATCTTGCTTTTATAACTAGATATAAACCTATCTTATTATTACTTATAGTTACTTTAACTTTTAGGAATTACCCTTAGAGTTTAAGATACTCTTACCTTTAGATTATATTTAGGCTTATATAAACTAACCTGCCTTTAAAGCTATAGTTAAGTTTATTATTAACTATTATCTTTAGTTAACTTTTATCTTTATATATAATAACTTTACTAGAATTAATAAGAAGTACTTAAAGAATTATTTAAACTTAATTATAATAATTCTTATATATACTATATAAATCTTTCTATTTACCTTTATATTAAGCTTTAAAGATTTATATCTATTTTAAGATCTTAAGGTATATTAGTATTATTTCCTAATTCCCTATAGCTTAATCTAAAATAAAGTTATTATTAATAGATTTTCTCTAGAAAACCTTAATTAATATATTTACTTTACCTTTTTTTTTTATAACTATTAAGGAAAAATTAACTTTTTATTAATTAATCCTATTAGAAAGTCTAGTAATATTAATTAGTATAGTTATTATAACTCCTCTTTTACTAAAACTAATATAAAGGCTAATACTATTAATTATCTTATTAATATATACCTTAAAGACTAAATTAATATAAAAAATAAAGCTCTTAATAAATAAATAAATCTAGAAAATAACTTTAAATAGGCTAAGTATATTAAGAACTTACCTTTACTTAAAGGTTTAGACTTTATTTAGTTTATTAATAACTTTATATTAAAAGCCTTAATAGACTAGCTAAAGAAAAAGCTATATAAAAAGGCTAAGGCCTTTAATATAAAAGAGATACTTAAACTTATAAAGAAATACTATAAAGATATTATTAACCTATTTACTTAATTATATAAGCTTAAACTTAACCTAGAGGCTAAGGTTATAGAGTACTATAAGACTCTAATATATCTAATATCCCTTATTAACTAAAAGGCTTTTAACTCCTTTCTTTAAAACTAGTTTACTNTAAAAAGGCTAAGGCCTTTAATATAAAAGAGATACTTAAACTTATAAAGAAATACTATAAAGATATTATTAACCTATTTACTTAATTATATAAGCTTAAACTTAACCTAGAGGCTAAGGTTATAGAGTACTATAAGACTCTAATATATCTAATATCCCTTATTAACTAAAAGGCTTTTAACTCCTTTCTTTAAAACTAGTTTACTACTAATACTATAATTAAATTTATTAAAAAGAACTTCTAAGACTTTATTAAGCTTATTAAAAAGTCTATATAGGTATATATAATAAAATAATTTATATCTTCCCTTTAACTAGATAATACTAAAGACTTTAATACTTTATATAATATATTTTGCCTTATTAGGTATTTTAATATCTATATCCTAGGTTAGGATCTCTTAACCCTTGCCTTTAAACCTTATTAGGTTTATAGTAAGTTCCCTTTAAATCTCTTTTTAATATTATTTAAATCCCCCTTAATTCTCTTTCTTTCTTAATCCTGCTTATTTTACTTATTACTATCCTACCCTATTAAACCCCCTTATTACTTAATATAATATAAATCTTACTTAATTCTATTTTCTCTAGCTTTAGGAATCTTATTTAATTTACTTATTACTATTTTATATTTACTTACTTATTTTCTTAAATACTATCTATATAGTTTTAAAAGTAAAGTCTATTAAGTTTTATACCTTACTATTTAATAATATAAGTACTAAGAAAACTTATATTTACTTACTAGCTATTTACTTATTTAATAAATATTATAAAAAGAGGAGATAAAAAAATAAAGTTAACCTTACCTTTAAACCTTTTATAATAATTACCTTAATTACTACTTTATTTTAAATTTTTACTAAAACTAAAAAGATCTTTTTAGATTTTAAACTTATTATTTATTATAGTTCTACTATTAGTAAAACTACTACTAGATTTTCTACTATTAATATTACTATTTTCCTTAATAAGTTAAGTAAACTTAATAAAAATAGTTTATAAATATACTTATTCTTAATCCCTTAAGATTTGCTTTATACTATTTAACTAATCTTTAATATAGACTAGACTTATTATTTTTATTACTTTTTATATTACTTTATTTACTTATATAATTAAGAAAAAGAATAAGTTATTTAAATATATTTTAGGCTATAAACCTGCCTTTTATCAAAAGTAAGTAAGAAAGTAAAAGAAAAAGGTAAAAAGAGAAGCTATTATATCTAATAGTACTATATAGCCTAATACTAAAGTAATGCCCTTAACTACTCTTATAAAGCTAAAGCCTAAAAAGGATAAAAAGATCTTAATATATAATATTAATTAAGTTAATAAGGAAGATATTAATTATACTAATAATAAGAAAGAGGCCTATAGTAACCTTATATAGTATAGGCTATAAAATTCTAGCTTTAAAAAGCTATATTTCTAATTCCTTATTTATAATAAGGTATATATTATAAAGAAGCCTAAAGGCATTTATAATAACCTTATAAAGTTATTTAAGTAAAGTAACCTCTTATAAGTTATTAATATCCCCTTTACTAGCTTTTTCTAGGATCTTATATTACTTTTAATCCTTATATAGTATACTTTAAGTATTAAGTAAAAGCCAGTCTATAATAATATTAGCTATATCTTAAGTATATATTATCTAGCCTAATGGCATCCCTTGCGTTATTTAGTAACTGATAAACTAATTTTAGTAGGAAATAAAAGAACGCTAGTATAATATAGGGCAGCTAATAAACTAAATGTAGGGTAATTAATAAACTCTAATTTGCCTATAAGATATAATATAATCTTTATAAAAACTTATAAGTATATAAATTCTAACTATAGAATTATAATAAAGTGTTTTTTTATTATAAAAGTATTTTTATTATTGGCTTTAATTATAGATATCAGATTTAATATATATTAGGTAGTAAGGGTAGCCTATATATACTACNAGGGTAATTAATAAACTCTAATTTGCCTATAAGATATAATATAATCTTTATAAAAACTTATAAGTATATAAATTCTAACTATAGAATTATAATAAAGTGTTTTTTTATTATAAAAGTATTTTTATTATTGGCTTTAATTATAGATATCAGATTTAATATATATTAGGTAGTAAGGGTAGCCTATATATACTACTTAATTAGGAGCTTACCTTAACTGCTCTATAGAGATATAGTGGTTATATTTATATTAGCTCTTATTAATAAAAGAAAAGTAAGTTTACTTTAGAAGTAAGTAAAAGGGGTTTAAGCTACTATATATTTAGAAAAAGATATTCTTTAGTTTATTTTTATATTTCTATTAATCCTATTATTTATTATTAAGTAAGTATAATAGAATATTTTAATTATATAAATAACCTATACCTTCTATACTATAGATTATATAAGTATATAGTTATTAAAAAATCAAAATATCTCTACAGCAATACATAATATATAGCCAATAAGGTCTTATATAATAAGATAACATAATATAATACTTATTTTTTAGTATATTATAATATAAGGCATTATATATTATACTAAAAAATACAATAACCTTAAAATCAAGTCTTAAGGTTATATAGCACTACTACCTTTAACCTTATAATCTAACTAAACAAGTAGCCTCAATCTATAAGTATAAAAAGATATTTCCCCCAGCCTTAGCAGGCTAAATGCCTTCTTTATTATCACCTAGTTAAGGTAATTACTACTAAGGCTCTAACCTAAATAGACTATCTTAAAACAGGCTAAAAACCCTATATCCTATTATAAGATACACTACTATNTCAAGTCTTAAGGTTATATAGCACTACTACCTTTAACCTTATAATCTAACTAAACAAGTAGCCTCAATCTATAAGTATAAAAAGATATTTCCCCCAGCCTTAGCAGGCTAAATGCCTTCTTTATTATCACCTAGTTAAGGTAATTACTACTAAGGCTCTAACCTAAATAGACTATCTTAAAACAGGCTAAAAACCCTATATCCTATTATAAGATACACTACTATATAATTAATATTAATAATAGCTAACCTAGCTATATTACGACCTAACAGGATATAGCGCTTATATTATATATACCCCACTAACTTTTATTAATTAGCAATAACTTATACCATACCTTTTAAAATAGATCATAAGCCACTTTACTAAACTCATAATAGGCTCACGATTTAACTTATAACTTACTATAAGTATAGCTTATATACCTATAAGCTACTTTAATATATATATATATTCTCTTAATAAGTAGATAGAACTTAGCTTACTAGCTATTAATAAGACTTCTTTACCTTAATACGCCTAATATATATTATTGACTATTAAGAGATATAATATCCTAATATACTTAGTATAATGCCCTATATATTCTATAACATAAACCTAGTACGGACTAGTTTACCTGTTGGAAACCCTAACTGTTATAAGCTATAACTATCTAGTTAAGGCAGTTAATACTTATATATCCAGTCCTCTAATAGATATTAATAAGCTTAAGTTTAATACTATACTAGTTCTCTAATCCTTCCTAAAGTATTATAAAATCATAAGAGAATACTTACTATATATTAATAAACTATTAATAATACAGTAAGTTAATTTTATAATCTTTAGCTACTAAGTATAGCTACTTAGTATTAATAAAAATAAAGCCCTAAATAAAGCCCTTATTAACTATATTATAAATCAGATAGAAGGGTTAAAAGACTTAATAAATCGCCTAAAATAGGGTTAATACCTATTAAAGTAATAGCAGGCCTTTATTAACAGTATTATATTAAGTAATAGTAATAGTCTATATTAACTATAGTTTATAGAGTTAAGATATATAGTTATAGTAGTTAAATTAGGGATATAAAATATTATATTATAAGAATTAAGAGCTATTATAATATAAAGAAAGGGAAGTAAAGGGGGAAAGAAAGGAAAAAATGTAAATTAAAAAATAAAGGTTTTAGTATTAAGAGAAAAACTGTAAATATTAGCAGACTAAAGCTAGCTTAGCAGGTTAGTAATAGATTAAATCAGGTTATAAGGTAATAAAGTATAATATAAGGAATATAAATTAAGGATAAACACAGCTAATCAACACTTAGGAGTATATAGTTATATATAAAAGAATCTAGGTATATCTTTATAGTAAACTATATAGACTTATAAAGAAGGAGGTTAATAAAGTTAAGTTATAGGCTAAAGTACTTAACTTTATTAAAAGTAATAAGAAGGTATTAGCTTTACTACTTATTTTAAATACTAGTTAACTAATTAAAGTACTTAGTAAGCCTAAAAGTAAAGGGTTTTAATATACCTTTACTATAAAATGCTAAACTGTAAGTATAAACCTAAGATAAAGAAATAAATACTTTTAAAAAGTGTATAGTATTAAGCTATACTTAAAGCCTAGTTTATAGAAAGTTAGTACTATTAAAGTAAATACTAGCTTAATATATTAAAGAGATAGTATATTTTATTAATAGCTCTTTACTAAAGGCTTATATAGTAAATACTTTAAGATAGTAAGAGGTTATAATCTAGAGAGTCTAAATATTAAGTAAGTAAGGGAAGATATCCCTAGCTCTAGGAAGTCTTAGGGGTTAGGTTAAAGTTAGGGGTTAGGTTAAAGTTAGGGATTAGTTAGGTATAGATATAGGTATTGGAATTAATTATAAGGGCAGGGTAAAAGGCAGGCTAGAAGGGGGTCTTTATATTTTTAACCTTAAGGTAGAAAATTAAAGTAAGTTAAGTCTTTAAGTAAAGGAGCCTTTACCTTCTTAACCCTAGGTATTATTCACAGGCGATTCATCATAAATCGGCCACCAAAATGGATAATTTCGCTTAAATCTAGGAACTATTAAGAGGCGATTGATTATCAATCGCTCACCGAAATGGAAAATCTCGCTTAAACTTTTAGGGTTAATCGTCAGATGCTCGATGGGGTAGCTGATTAGCTGGAAATAACCCCAATCCTACACTTGGGGTTAGCTAGTGTCAGCTTGGGGTTAGCGCGTTGCAGAGGAAAGGGGACTTCAATCAACAGAGGAAAACAATAAGACTACTTCTGTCTTTACTTTCTATCATCGTGATCAAAGAGGCGACATCAAGCAGAATGGAGGCTATCATACAGCTCAATCAGGACTATCAGATATTAATCTGCCGGCTATGTCAGTCAGCCATTCGACCCGGCAATAGTATTAAGTCCCATTTTCGACAGAAGCATCAGCTGAAGGGCCAAGTGCTCAGGGACATCAAAGACTACTACGGCACACTTGCACTAGCTGGCCCGAAGCTTACTGCAGCACCCTACTGTACCAATGTTGAACTAAAACGCGTCGCATTATCCAGCTTTCGTCAGTGCCACTCACTATGGTCACCTTCAACACTGCACTCACTCGTCGTGACCGTCACGGTCACCTAAACGTGACCACCCAAGTATATATACACATTCATTTAGCACTAGATAGAACTTAGCTCACCAGCTATCAATAAGACTTCTTTACCTGAATACGCCTAAACCACTCTATTCACTATTAAGTAACGTGACACTTCGCAACGCTCAGCATCACGCCCTACAACTCTGCCAACATAAACCTGGAACGGTCTAGTTTATCACCTTGGGAACCCCAACCGTCACATAAGGCTTTAATTAATTATACTTATTAAAGTACTATAGGCCTTAAATACCTTCTAACTTTATTATAATAGAACTTACTATACTATAAATATTTATTATCTATAATATTAATTACTGTATTCCTCTGTAGGGACAGCTTGCAATAGCGGATGCAATAGGTAAGGGTGTGGGTATTAAGACTATTCCTACTGGACATATGCCATTCTTAGGCAGGGAGACTATATTGAAGATAGTAGATGTCGTTAAGAAGGCTTATGTTGAACCGGAGCTTCTATATGCCAACGGGCTGGATATGAGTAAGTAAGGCTGTTCACTTAAATGAGCCTTAGAAGTAGGAAAGGCTAAGTCATATGACAATAAAGCACTTAAATAGGCTTAGTGCAAATTGCTTAACCCAAAAGCAGGGAAGCACCAAGACAGACCAAGCACTTCAATCAACTTAATGACAATTGTATGACCCATTGGGTTTAACAGCTTGTCAGTAATTCAAGTGGCCCAGAAGTTGACCAAAAAGATCAAGGCTCTTTCCTGCCATTTTTACCGACGACGTCGACAACTAGACCCGGGTGCCAGTGCAGACCAAGTCACGTAGTAGATTTTAGTGATTTTACAAGTTGTATGTTAGTTTGCCTGAGATATAACTGACGTCTTCCGACACTTGGATTTAAATGTTACGGCGAACGTATAGCGTCAGCATTAAAGCCAGTTGGCGATAACTGATCTATCTGCATATTTCCATGGTGGAAATGGCCGTTCCAATAGACGATGGAGCTCGAGGATGGTGGAGGTGGTTGCACTAGCGCCATTGCACGTTGACAGTACCGAAAACCGCATTCTGCACACGGATCGACGGGAAGTTGCTGGGCTTGAGATACACATCTTATTAAAACAGATCTTCCATGTGCCAAATAGTTTAAAGCATCTGTTAGTAAGGCTATCGACCTAAACGAGGCTCAGAACGAGGAAAGGCTAGGTCACATGAGTAGGAGAGACTACAATACACGTAACTTAGTGCTAATCCCGAAAGCGGGATTAAACAACAGAATACACATGTTTACTTCGGTTCAACAGAACCCCAACCGTCACATGCAGTACCACTCAAGCACGCAAGATACCACAACATAGCTACGTCCAGTCTCACCAAGTTAACGCCACCACTTCGTCGCCAGGCCCTGACTTACAATTATTTTAATTCTCTCGAGAAAGTGTCCCTTCTAGAATCCCGTCGAGAGTACCTGGTCCAGCATGTCGACAAAGTAGTCAGCGGACTGTTGCGTAATGCAGAGCGGCGGTTTGATCTTCAGCACATTCTGGTGATCGCCGGTGGGTTGCATGATGACTCCCAGTTCCAGCAGCCGGTTGCAGATGGCCCTGGTCTCCTCTGTTGCCGGTTCCAGGCTGGTGCGGTCGCGCA
>WEYU01000006.1:0-23861 GCA_011036685.1 Fusarium cf. nygamai | reverse complement strand
GCCGGCTAATTATAATAATAATTAGGAATGATACTCAAGTATTGACAAAGAAAAAAAAGAAGATAATCAAAGCGCTTCGCGTAGTATGGAGTAAAACTCTTCCAAACGGGCACCACTTTCACCACGTTTTGCGCTGTGGGGGACCCACGGGAGGAGAAAAGGCCCACCAAACTAAAACATCTGCCGGAAGAGATTCTATTCTAAGCTACCAGCGCGCGTATTCACCATACAGGTGTTTGTCGCCACAAGTCTATAAATCATCCGGGTCAAGACCCTCAAGTTTCTTTTTGAGACAGGCAGGAACTCGGGGAGCTGGAATCCCANGTTTGTCGCCACAAGTCTATAAATCATCCGGGTCAAGACCCTCAAGTTTCTTTTTGAGACAGGCAGGAACTCGGGGAGCTGGAATCCCATTGCGCCACTCAGTTTTCCTTTTTCTGTTTTTTTTCCCTTTTCTTTTCGCTATTTCTTTTCTCATCTGGACTTTCAGTCAGTCTATTTTGATCTTAGAATTCTTGTTTTTCCTTCTTATCTTTGTATTTCAAGTCTTCACTTTATCTCGGACGGACGAGTCTTCTTCGACAGACGTGAAACCTCGCGATCGATTACCGAAACACAAAGTGCCTCCCATGGATAGAAGAAGCGGCGATAACTCAGCATGGTCCGACTCCGTCGTGTCAACCCGCAGAAACTCAGCAGAATGGCAACAATCAAAACCTACCTCTCCCATCCTGAGTCATCTAAGTGTCAACACCAAACATCCCACACACGCCTACAGCAAATCCATCACACCAGCCGTCGAAAAAGGCGAAGACCCTTTCCACGATGACGCCTCTGAAGACGAAAAGCATCATGACGACCATGGTAAAGTCGACATGTTCGATCCTAACAGGCCCAAGATGCCGCTCAAGCAGCGTCTGCACCATTTTACCTGGGCTTGGTACACGTGTCCCATGAGTACAGGCGGTTTGTCACTTCTCATCTTCGCACAGCCGCATAAGTTCCCTGGTCTCTTGGGAATCGGGATGACGGTGTATATCATCAATATCATTCTCTTCGTGGCCATCTGCTCTGCTATGTTAATGCGCTTCTTCTTCAACCCGGGTGATATGGCGAAGTCGCTTACCCACGAGCGAGAAGGCTTTTTCTTTCCCACTTTCTTCCTTTCTATCGCTACCTTTATCACTAGCACCCAGCGTTATGCCATTCCAGATAACAATGAAACGCTGGCGTGGGCTATCCAGGTGGCCTTTTGGAGCTACGTTGTTGTGACTCTCCTGTTGGCTATCGGTCAGTATAGTTATGTCTTCGCTGCGCATAACTTTGGATTGCAGACTATGATGCCAACGTGGATTCTTCCTATTTTTCCTATCATGTTGTCGGGTACCATCGCTTCTGTTGTTGCCGAGACGCAGCCTGAGATCGCAGCTATTCCTATTATTGTGGCTGGTTTGACGTGTCAGGGTCTTGGCCTGTCCGTCGCCGTTCTTATGTATGCTCACATGGTGGGCCGCTTGATGTCAGCCGGCTTACCGAACCGTGAGCATCGTCCTGGCCTGTTCATGAACGTGGGCCCGCCATCATTCACAGCCCTGGCCCTTATCGGCATGGCTAATGGACTGCCCAAGAGTCTGGATCCAGATATGGATGGCTTACTTATCGATGTTGGCATCATTCGCACTATGGCTTTGATATCGGGCATCTTTCTCTGGGCCCTCGCAGCCTGGTGGTGGGGAATTGCTATCGTGGCTGTCGTCCAGTCGCCTCCTGTCTATTTCCATCTAGGCTGGTGGGCCATGGTATTCCCTAATACGGGCTGGATTCTTGCTACTATATCCATTGGAAACGCCATGGGCAATGAGCCAGTTAAGTGGATGGGGACAGGTATGAGTATTGTGCTTATCTGCACCTACTTCTATGTTCTCTTCAACCATGTCCGAGCTGTGATAAAACAAGATATCATGTACACTGGAAGGTNATATCCATTGGAAACGCCATGGGCAATGAGCCAGTTAAGTGGATGGGGACAGGTATGAGTATTGTGCTTATCTGCACCTACTTCTATGTTCTCTTCAACCATGTCCGAGCTGTGATAAAACAAGATATCATGTACACTGGAAGGTAGTTATCTCACCTATCCTGAGAAACACGTCTGGACGATTACTAACTTGATGCAAGGGACGAGGATTTCAACGACCACTAGTCCCAATCAGAGGTACGAGCTGGACATAAGGGTTTTGGGCACTACAAGATTAGAGTAAATCTCTTTAATAGAGTACTAAGATACAAGAAGTAGGGAATTATTTTCCAGGCTTGTCACGACTCTCTTTAATATGCAATCAATATTACACTATACACTCGCTATAAGAGATAATACTAAAAAAGCATAGCCTAACTTTGCGCTATTAAAATTGACAATCGTTAGATAGGGTTTAGGCTTTAATATTAACCCTAACGTTAAGGAAAGAACCAGCTTTATAAACTGCTTTAAGAAGGTTATATAATATTTTAATTAAATTAAAAGCATTAAGTAGAAATTTTAAATTAATTAAAGGCTTAATAAGTTAATTATATAAAATTTAAAGAGTTAATTTATAAATTTACAAAAAAGCAATTTATTTATTTATCTTATTTTATTTTAATTATAAGTTATTTAATAAAATAATATTTAAAACTTTAATAAGATTAGCTTTCTTATGACGGTTTAGGTTCCAAACAGGCCCGTACTAGGTTTATATTTACAGATTACATAGGGCGTTAAGCTGAGCGATTGTACATATCACGTCTTTTAATATTCAATCGTGCGGTTTAGGCTTATTGAGGTAAAAAGTATTATTAATAGCTAGTGAGCTAATGCTATAAAAGTGCTAATGAATATGATCTATATACTGTAGGTAGTCATAGCCTAGAGATAGTAGTCGCTGAGTGNATGACGGTTTAGGTTCCAAACAGGCCCGTACTAGGTTTATATTTACAGATTACATAGGGCGTTAAGCTGAGCGATTGTACATATCACGTCTTTTAATATTCAATCGTGCGGTTTAGGCTTATTGAGGTAAAAAGTATTATTAATAGCTAGTGAGCTAATGCTATAAAAGTGCTAATGAATATGATCTATATACTGTAGGTAGTCATAGCCTAGAGATAGTAGTCGCTGAGTGATTGTCAGAGTCACTAGTAATTCTAATAATTTTTATTTATGACTAGGTCTTAGCAGTCATGCATAGAATCTCTTAGTGCGTAGTAACTATATCTAGTTAGTAGAAAGAGTGGAGTACACATGACATAACTACTAGGATCGTAATATTTCTTATAGGTATAAGTTAATTATAAGTATAATCACGAATACGCTGCTTATACTTTTCTAGCCTCACCTCTCAGTCGATCAGTTTACGTCACTGCCCTGGTCATTTTTATAGAGACTAGTTTAAATCAGCCCTCACAACCCTAAAATCCAGCATATAGCACTTCACTATCTCAAATAAAATACACTACAGGCTCTCTATTATTATATCAGCTAGCTAACATAGCCCTTCTACCTAGCTACTAGATAATTTTTACCAGGGCAGGCCAATCTAGACTAGAAGAATTTTATATTAAGTTATATAGTAAAGGCTAGCTGCTTATCTTAACCTTTCAGCTCGCCACTCTTAGCTCTTAGCACCCGGTCCTGTTATAATTAACAGGTACTAAGTGTTATATACCTCATAATCAAGCTTATTACCTTTCTTTATCCTATATATCTTACTACCTTACCCTACTCAGCGCTCAATCTAAGACAGAGTTAATAGCTTCTAAGACTTATACAGTATAATTTAGGGATAACTGCAGTAGTCCAAGTAGCCGCCGCCTATTATTTATTATCTATAGAGGTTGAAAATATGCATTTACTTCCCTTTTCATCCCATATCCAGTACAGCCACGCAACTAACAATTATATTTCAGCGAATTATAATATAGCTACTTTTTTCTTAAATAAAGAGAAAGGAGATAACAATCTACCCCACAAAAGAAATTACAACTATATAGACTACTATTTATTATATTTAATATTTAGTATATATTATTTAGTATATATTATAAGGTCTTTCCTATAGATAAGTATTATCTTTTCTTATATCTTACTTTTCTCATAATTAAATATACTTCTGTTTGTCCAGTAAGGCTAGCGTACTGCTTTAGATTAATATTAGCTAATCTTTCTATATTAAACTAATAACCTCCCCTACCTAACTTAATCTTTTATAATCTCTAGACCAGGAAATTATATTTTAAAGTAGAGTTTAAGTAAATTATTAGGGGCAGCATTAAAAGCTAAGCTATAATTGCCTACTAGATTAATTAGTAAGCCTTCTTTAACTTATAGTGCCAGTGCGATATCTTGCTTAAATATAGAGTAAAAGAGTTTTAAATAGCATCTTAAGAGATATATCCAGTAAGATAGGTAACCTAGAGTAAGCATTAAGGTTTAAATAAGCTCTATTAAAATATAATAATCTTTTAAATACTTATATATTAAGTAAGAATATTAATAATACTATATATATAAAGTATAAAAGGTTAGTAAAAAAGAAACTACTAAGCTAATAACTATAATAATAATCTAGGTTTTTATTTTATAGAAAGTCTTTAAAGTAATATATAACTAAAACTAATTAATCCAGAAGAAGAGCTTTTACTTATATTATTAATCTCTTTTAAATAAGCTATAGTAAATCTAGCTTGTTTATATACTTATAAATAAAGATAACTATAAAACTGTATTTATAAATCTGTTTTAGATATAATAAAATTTCAAGAGGTATAGTAAGGAGATAAAATAAAACTAATAATTCACCAGTAAAATTCAGATTCTAGCATAGGCCTGTTATATTAAGTTAGATAATTTACTATAGGGTTAAGATTTTAGGCAGATCTAATTAAATTATTTATTACATTATGACATACTCTTTAGTTATAAGCCACAGCAGTAAAATTATAGATTTAATAAATAAGACTTAATTTATATTATATAATTTCATACAGAGCATGCCTAGTAAATAAGATTCTAGAAAGAGCTAATAAAAGGATCTGGAGTTAAGTGTTAAACTTAAAATAAGACTTAGCTACTTAGATTCTAGATTAGATAAATTAGAACTTTAAACATAGAGCCTCGTTAGGCATCTACAAGAGATAACAATACCCTCAGTTAACATTTTCTATTCTCTTTTCTATTAACTTAAATATCTCTATCTACCTTTCCTTACTATATCTCCAGGCTATATAATCCTTTATAATACTTTAGCTAAGTTAATATTATTATATTTTAATTATTCTTATAAGTATAATAATATTATAGTTAAGTAAGTAGGGCTAGCTAGAATATAAGAACTTAATTTAATATAAGTATCTAGTTAAAGAAACTTTACTTAAAGATTTAATAATTTTATTAAAGGCTTAAAGGTTCTATACTATATTAGTATATTTTACATAAGGCCTATAAAAAGATTACTAATACTTTAATAGAAAAGGTTAATTAGAGTATAAGCTTAGGAATTAAAACTTCTTTAAGAATCTTAATAAGGAGATATACTAATATATTAAGTAGAAAATTAATAAGTATAAATAGAAAGGAAAGGAAAGTAATATTATATACTATAGTAAGAAATTATAAAAGCTTAAGGTTATAAAAAAGATAAATTATTATTAAGAAATAAATATTAAAGCTTAGTTTAAAATATATTAGTAAAATCTATACTTAATTATTAATTTTAATATAGAGTATAATAGCTTCTCTATTTCTAATAAATCTATAGCTTAGTATTTATACTCTACTGACTTCTTAGATAAGCTTTAAGTAGCCCTTATCTTTCTTATAGCTTTACTTCTAAAATAGCTCTTAGAATAGTAAGTTACCCTTAAAACTAAGTAGCTATATTATCTTATATATATAAAATAGTTATAATTACCACTACCAATTTTAAAGATATAATAGTATATTAAAAAAATCAAGCTAATATTATACTATTACTAATAATAAGACTCTTAGTCTCTTATAGCGAGAAGTACTTATTAATCGCTCTATTAAAGCTAATAGCAAGTATTAGTAATATTATACCGGAATAGTACCCCGGAGAATATATCAAGACTACTTAAAATCTACTTACTAACCTAATAGCTAAATCTACCTCTAAATACTTTAAGGTTATAATATATATATTATTAAATTTAATAATAACCTAGGATAACAGGCAGTTAGACTTCTTTACTAGCCTTATAAGAATCAGCATTATAGACCTTAAAACCAATTTAAAGAAACTGTAAAACAAGAGCCTAACTATCTAAGTATTTCTAGAGAGGCTATTCTAGTTTAAGATTAAACAGGCGACTTCACTATATAGCTATAGCATAGATAAACTAAGGCTACTATATCTTATTACCTAGCTCTTAGAACTAGGGCAGGATCCTAATTACTATTATTATATAGTCTTATATTAAGATCTTGTCTTAGCTACTCCTATTTAGTAAGTAATTAATACCAGTTACCTAAAGCTTATTAAGTTACTTTTATACTTCTATACTTATATTAATATTCCTTAAAGAAGGACTTATAAAAAGTATTTATTAACCTAGCTCTAGTAAATAGAGATTTAAATATAAGAAAAGTATAAATATTAAACTTATTATTTAATTATAACTTCCTTAATATAGATAGAATACTTTAAGTAATAATTAAATTATATAATAAAGTGTTAATATATAAGATACTATAGTATAGTACTAATACTATAAGTTATAAGACTTTATAGCTATACCTAGTATATTAATAGGAGTAGGATGTCTTTTTTATATAGACTTACTTTATAAATCTGTTAGCTCTTATAATAGAAATCTAGACTAAAGACAGGATTATAAATTTAATACTAAACTACCTATTACTAAAAGGCTAACTTATACCTTTAATTATAGTAGATACTTATATAGCTATAGCCTATAAGGAATATTATACTATAATACTATAATTAGATATAATATATACTTTTAAAATAGTTTATAATATAGAAAGCATTATACCTCTATAAGTAGTAATAGTTAGTAGTAATTTAAGTATATATAAATATCTTCTTAAATAATATAAAAATATATTAAGCTTATTAGTATTTATTATAGCCTTTCTTACTAATGCTAATATATTATAATTACTTATTAACTATAAGGGCAATTCTAATAACTAAATTATTATATATAATATTAAATCATATAATTATCTTAATATTCCTAGTTATTATTATAGATATCTAATTACTATCCTTACTACTCTAATACCTTTAATTACTAGATATAATTATAAAGAATAAAGTATCTTAAAATTAATTAATAATAAAGCTACTCTTTTTCTTACTAATATAGTAGCGCTTTTATAGCTTTATTTATATAGATATTTAAAAGTTATACTTTAGATAGTTCTATATCTATTAATAAAAGAAACCTAAATTTAAATCTGCTATTTACTATTAAGCTTCTTAAATAAGCAGGAGCTAAGCTAACTAATAAGAAAGTTATTAAAGCTATCTACCTTTATAAAAAAGACACAGTACTATTATTTTTATAATATAGTAAAACCTTAACTAATATTAATAAAATAAAGAGAGGATACTTTAAAGTTAAAATTAATATATAAAATAATTAATTACTTTAAGAAGCTCTTAAAATATAGGAATTTCTAATTAATATAAGGCTACTTTTTATAGTAATATATAAATAGGATTAGGCTCTTATTAAAAGACTTTTTAAAACAGTCTATAATCTATTAAATTATTATTTCTTAGAAGGAACTACTATAAGCTTAGCTACTAAGGCAGGTCAGCTTAATATCTTAAATAGGCTTTTTATTTAATTTACTAATACCTTAGTTTTAAACTCTACTATCCTCCTTTTTATATTTAAAGAAAGGGCTTTAATACTATCTAAAGGGTTTACTATTAAGTAGTGCCAAGATAGGTCAGGTTACTAGTATACACCCCCTAATAAAGAAGGTAAACTACTTTATACTAAAGGCAATCTTTTTATATTAGTTATTTTAGGAAAATATACTTCTAGTTTTAAAGAACTCCTTTACTATAGTTATAGTATAGATAGAATAGCCTAGAATATTATTATAAAAAGTAAGAAATCTTTTAACTATTTATAACTATTAAAAGCATTTAGCTATAAACTTAGCATTTCTATAAAATATAATAGAGAATTAAAAATAGTATTATATAAAGTAATTACTATAAGGAAATATAATATAATATAATACTTAGTAAAAGTAAGATTAAATATTAATAAATATAATATATTTATAAAGGTAAGCGTTTTATCCCTATAGTATATAATAAAAAAAGGAGATATAAATATAATAGTATACTTACTAAAATAAGAAGTAAATATTAATAACCCTCTAGCTTTTAAGAAAGGCATAATTACTTTTTAATTTATTACTATAGGTAGTTATATTAAATTTATAAAATATTTACTTTAACTTAATACTAAAGTTAATATAAGAAAGTTAAGTAAGTTTAGCAGACTAGCTTTAAAAGAGATAGCAGAATATAAGAAGCTTAATATACTAGTACTACTTATTTACTATAATGCTATTATAATAAGATAAAGGTATTAATAGTTAGTTACTACTATTATATATACTTAAGGGAAGATATACTATATTATAGCTAAATAGCTAAAGGAAAACTATAGTTAAACTAATATAAACTAAACTCTCTTAAAACATATTAATGTAGATAATAAAAAGGGTTAAGAGGAGTGTTTTATATTATATTATTACAGCAAGTACTATATCAGCAAGGGCTAGTATATATATTACTATAGTAAGGAATAATAAAATAATTATTATAATAATTATATATTTTATAAGGAATTATAAAATAGTAGAAATAATAGTAATAAAAGTAACTTTTTAAGTAAGGATAAAGATATAGACTTAATAGGGGATAAAGATTAATTATAAGTCTAGAGAAATTCTAGGCATTTAGTAATACTTAAATATTAGTCCTTTTAGTAATAAGATATTATTTCTAATAAATAGTTTCTTATATCTATTACTTACTCTTAAGATAGTAGCTATAAGGTTATAGTATATAAAGGCTTAAAGTCTTAATATAATTAATATAAAACAGTAAACTTTAATACCTATCTACTTTAGTAATTTTAGCTAAACCCTACTAGTCAAGTTACTAAAATCTACTATATAGCTATATATAAGTAATTATCTTATATATTACCCCTTATACTAAGATTATTCTACTATCTTTAACTTTTTTATAATTCTTAATAATATAGTAATCCTAGGGTTATTCCAAGCCCTTCTTACCCTAGTCATAGAAAGCGTCATTATTAGTATTACTATTAGGTATAAATAGCCTCTTAGACCTAACAGTATTAAGTATATTTAAACTAATATATCTACTAATATAAAAACAATTACTATTACTAATAAGATTATTAGCTAAGATACTAGTATTATTTATCCTATTACTATAATAACTACTATTAATATAACAATCTTAAATATAGCTACAGTTACTACAGGCCTAGAAATCAAAACAGCTACTAGCACAGTTACTAGTATATATAATAATCCCTATATTTATTTTATTACTACTAACCGTTTATTAAAGTACTAACTTCAGTTAATTAAACATAAATCATAACCAAGACATAAATAAATATAAATACTATTACTAATACTAGCGTTTTTTAATATAACTATCTTAAAGAAGCCTAACTTTACTATAATTCTTAATATAACTTAAATAGAAAGTAGTAATAAATATATAAAAACTCAGATTAAGGCAGGCATTTAAATGTTTTTATTTTATTAAACAGAGCATTATACTAAAAAGCTGCCACTATATATAAGAGTAACTTTCACTATCCTTCGCCAGGAGACACTAAACACTACTAAGATTTCTACTAAAACAAGTATNTACTATAATTCTTAATATAACTTAAATAGAAAGTAGTAATAAATATATAAAAACTCAGATTAAGGCAGGCATTTAAATGTTTTTATTTTATTAAACAGAGCATTATACTAAAAAGCTGCCACTATATATAAGAGTAACTTTCACTATCCTTCGCCAGGAGACACTAAACACTACTAAGATTTCTACTAAAACAAGTATATTAACTATTATAACTACTATTTTAAAGACTTAATATCCTTTAGGCCTTAATACTACTATAACTATTATTATTTATCTATCGAAATAGCATTTATTAACGCGATAATAACTACTACTATTAATAAGACAGGTAAGCATTACAGTCTAAATTTAACTTACTATATTAGCTAATATATATATACTCACTCTTAAGACATAAATAGACCAAAACACCCACCACACCGCCTACTCCAGCAACAACATCCTCCAACACACAACTAGCAATTACCTCATCACCTTATAGACCCACCAAGACTCCGAAATAATACTAAATAAAGTTAGCACTAATAACCCAGTTAACTATTATATAAAGTATATAAAGCAGCCATACTGCCACATTAGTTTCTTTAGCCAGTACCCTAATAGCTATCTATTAAAGCACCTAGACTATTATCTCTACCTTACTCTTAACAGAATAAAGTATACTAAAGGGCAATAGCTACTAGATACTATATATATTAGTAGTAAAGTATTAAAAGAGCCGCCCCTATAATAACAGCATTTGACTATAAACTTCCTCCTTAGACTCAGTATCAGTACCCTTCTCAAACAGCAGCTTAATATAGTCACAGACAATTTAACCACAAAGACACAACAAAATACACATATAGCAGGATTAAAACCTCTAACTACCCAGTCTTCTACTAGAAAGTCTAAAGAGACTTAAATCCTAGTAGCCTCAGCTAAGGAAAGAGCCCTAAAACAATAGGAAGTACTAGACTAAACTTATTAAACAACCAGAAAGGTTTACAGTTTTCCTTAAGATAATAAGATTCTATAAAAAGATATATCTAAATACAAAGACAACCCAGACAGTCAAGAATAAGTAAGTCCCGGCCAAAAACAAGCCAACCTATAGAAACCCAAAAACAGGCTAGCCCTTCCTATCCCTACTTTCCCTACTAACTCTTATTTCCTTTATTATATATCTAACTAATAAATAATAACTAAGCATATAACTTACTACAAAGTCTTAGGACTTATAACCCTACAAGAACCCAAGATCGTACACAAGCTTAACCAGCAGAGCCACAGGAATAACACAATAAACACTAGTAGCCATTAAAATTAAATTATAAGATATTCTTAATACAGTAATTCTATATATATAGTATCTCTCTAGATCTAAATAGTCTCCTGCACGCCCTATACCCTTCAGGAGACTAGGAANTAGGACTTATAACCCTACAAGAACCCAAGATCGTACACAAGCTTAACCAGCAGAGCCACAGGAATAACACAATAAACACTAGTAGCCATTAAAATTAAATTATAAGATATTCTTAATACAGTAATTCTATATATATAGTATCTCTCTAGATCTAAATAGTCTCCTGCACGCCCTATACCCTTCAGGAGACTAGGAATACCTATTCCCCCCAGCCTTAAATAAAAAAAAAAGAAAAAGAAATAGCTTAATAAAGACTTAATAGCTATAATATAACACTAATATAAAATCCATAAAATACAAAGTAGTTATTATATATATAGTCTACTAAGAAATTTAAAACTATACCTAGTAACTATTTAACTTTAGATTATAAATTCTAAGAGCAAAAGTTATAATAGCAGCATTATTAATAATATTAGCCTTATAGAAATAAGCGCCTTAAACTTAAGCTAAGTTATTTAAGAAAGTATATCTATTAATATAACATTCCTTATTTATATCTTTTAATTAACTAATATTAAAGTTAAAGAAATTTAGATAGTATATATAAAGCTCTATAAAAATAGTATATACCTTTTAAATAGTAATAAAGTAATACTAATATAGCTCTAATAAAAAAGGTATAAGTATAATATAATATAAGTCTATTATACCAAGTAAGCCAATACCTAATAGGCTCTAAAGCTAAAAGTATATATACTTTACTAGTTATTGCCTTACTCTCATCAAGCCTATATAATTCTCGCCTTATTCCTTCCAATCTAGTTATCACTCTTCTTCTTAGTCCTCCTTAGTATTAGCAGTAGTAAGTCAACTTAAAGCCTAATTCTGCCAAGTATTCAGTTTCCTATCTTTAGTAGCTAAAGCAGTACCTACTATTAACTATTTAAGGGCATTATAGGTTATTAGTTAGTAGTAATAAAATATTATTAAGTAAGTAGTGTTTCTATTATCTCTATTCTAGGCAACCTATAGCAATTATAAATCTAATTATAGCTTATACTATATCTATATTTAAGATCTATTCCTAACTATTTAATACTACCTTACTTCCTAGATAAAAAGAGAGGTTACCTTATTCTTATTTATATACTAAAATATCTTTTTATATTATATTATCTATTTTATATATTAAAATTTATTATAAATACTATCCTTAAGTAACTTTAGCCTCCCTTAATATATTAATAGGATTATAATATAGAACAGGCAGAGAAGCCCTTAAGCTTATAAAGAATACACTATTACAGTTATTTACACTATAGAGCTTAACATAAGTACTATTTAATATATATTAGATATTAAGTATTACAGTCTGCTAATAAAGGAAGGCGACTTTAATATCTATATCCTAAGTATATTTTAAGGCTATAATATAATCCTTACTTACCTTCCTAGAAACTAAGGAAAAGGGTTTACTATAATTATTACTATAAATATAACCTATACCTTTTCTTATATTAAGTAGTAATTTCTTATTAATATTAGTAAAGGAGTTCTTTATATTAAGTATAATATCTACCTAAGTAATATTATAATAAGTATACCTAAAGGGTAATATAGTAATATTATTTAATATAATTTAAGGAAAGAAACTAATAATAGTTTTACTTTTAAAAGCTTCTTTTTATTACTATTACCTTTTTTTAAGAGGTACTATAATAAAGATACAGTCTAATTACTATATTAGGGAAAGTAAAGCTAAGGAGTTTTTATTCATAATATTATAAAAGGGAAGATACCTTTCTATCTATTAATAACCTTTTATTAATCTTAATATCCTATTTAAAATAGATTATCTTTATAACCTATAGAACTTTATATATAAGAAATATAATTAATAAAAATCTATCTCTAGATTATATTATAAAATTAAAGGCCTTAAGATATATTATAAATTAATTACTTTTAGTAATTATATTATAAAGAGTACTATAAATAAAAATAAGATTATTTATAATATTAGTAGTATTTTCTACTTTAAGATAGAAGTAATAGAGCTAATAACTAAGTTCTTATATATTATTATTTATAGTATCTTTAATTATACTAATTCCTATAAAAATAATAACTAGCAGTATTATATAGCTATAACTACTATTATATATATTAAAGAGCTATTTACTTATATAGATCTAGAGATAGCCTTTACTATATTAATATCTTCTAAAGATATAATGCTAAATTAGGATAATAGTCTAGCTGCTTGCTATATTTTTTATACTATATTAATAAAATTAGAAAACCTAAATATAAAACGCATTACCTTTTTATTAGCTAACCCTTATTAAGTTTAATAACTTAACTACTCTAGACTTAAATAATATTTATTACTATTATTTACTAAAATTTATATATTTATTATCTTTATATAGTTTCTACTCTATCTTTACTATTCTATCCTATCTATTATATTTATTTATATTTAGTTATAATAGCCAGCTCTTCTATTTATAGGCAATATTACCACTTTACTTTACCCCTAGTAAAGCTATAAAAGCTTAAAATAGTTAGCCTTTATTATAATTTTCCAGAAGTAGCTATTATATATATAAAATACAGTTTTACTTTAAATCCTAAATATATATTAAAGTATCTAGATAAAAGTCTTTTAATAATAGACTTCTATAGCCTGGCTTATAAAGTACTATACTTAATTATAATATCCTATTCCCATTTAATATATAATTAAGAGCCTACTTATATTAATTTATCGCTAATTTAAAATAATCTATTAATAACAATACCAGGCNAAGTCTTTTAATAATAGACTTCTATAGCCTGGCTTATAAAGTACTATACTTAATTATAATATCCTATTCCCATTTAATATATAATTAAGAGCCTACTTATATTAATTTATCGCTAATTTAAAATAATCTATTAATAACAATACCAGGCTACTCCTTTATATCTAATCCTATTAATTAGCTAATAGATACCTATCCTAAGTTACTACTAAAAGTATATATATTTCTAATAAATAGTTTACTTTATATATAAGGTAAAGACTACAGTACTTAGGATATTAATACTACTTATATATACTTATAAGTATATAATAATTACTTAAAGAGAATTATAGCACTCTATAACTTTAATAACAGCTAGTATATATAGATTCCAGAGCTATTAATACTAAAGTGTTTTAATACTACTTTAAGAGAGCGTAGGATTATCTTATAGGGTGTAAAGATATACTCTATTACTAGGCACTATAAAGCTCATCTAGCTACTAATAATAATCTTTATATTATATACTTCTTCTCTAACCTATCTCCAGGCTTATATTCTAGTACCTTATCTATATACAGCTAGTTATAACATTAATCTTATATAAGTATTTTTATATTAAGTATACTAACACACTTCTCCTCTTGCCACTCTCTAAAATAGGCCTAAACATAATACCCTAAGTAGTATTTACAGGCAATTTAGGCTAAATCATTTACTAAGACAGGATTACAGGGTTAACATATTTAGCTCTTATTACTTTAATTAAAACCAAATTACTAATAGATTATATGATATAGAGTAGCTTATCGATAAATATATAAACAGACTTATAGCAAGTATTTATATTAAAACTAGCAGCAATAAAGCATTGTATCTACTTAAATAAGGAATATTAGATACAGCTTTATCAGCTCTATAAAGCAGGCATTTAACCCAGTACTAGCAACTCCAGAACACCAATCAGCAACTAGGCTTAAGGGAGAGATACCCAAATTCTTAGCCAATTTAATTCTAATCGCATACTAATAATACCTCAGAGTCAAAGCAATTAACATATATTCAGGTCCTTACTAACAGAAAAATAACTCATACTAGAGTTTTAGACCCCCTTACTATAAGAAACACAGTACATTTCTGTCAGCGGAAATATAGTGTAAATATATTAAATAGTAATTAGTCAAAAACAGGAAACATAATACATTTCTACTAGTAATTCTTAAGGTTACAGCAAGCTTCAGGNCCTCAGAGTCAAAGCAATTAACATATATTCAGGTCCTTACTAACAGAAAAATAACTCATACTAGAGTTTTAGACCCCCTTACTATAAGAAACACAGTACATTTCTGTCAGCGGAAATATAGTGTAAATATATTAAATAGTAATTAGTCAAAAACAGGAAACATAATACATTTCTACTAGTAATTCTTAAGGTTACAGCAAGCTTCAGGTTAGCTAGTTTAAGTATACTATAGTAGTTTTTAATATCCTTAAGTATTTAACCCTTTAGCTAATACTGCTACTAAAAATATAACTTAATACTACTACTAGGTCAAATAGCTACTTAATATAGCCAGCAGATAAGTATCTAATAGTCCTAATTAAGTTATATAATATCCTCTATTACTACTTAATATTATCTCTTTTATTTTAGTAATAAAAAGTAAAAAGAAAAGTAATCTTATTATTATCTTCTATTAATTCAAGTCTCCTTTCCTCTATATTATACTAACCCTAAACTAACACTAGCTAACCCCAAGTATAGGGTTAGGGTTATTTTCAGCCAATCAGCAGCCTAAGCCAAGTCCACTTAATTCAAGTCCAAATTCTAAGTAAGATTATCCATTTTAGTAGGTGATTACGGGCTAATCATCTGTAAATAGTACCTAGGGTTCCTCTAGCTCTAAGACAGTTCTCCTAGAGATATAGTATAAACTGGGATACTAGCCCTAAGACCTTATCACCGTAAGAGAATGTTATAGTTCTCTGGCGGTAGGGAGGTATTGCTTTCTGGTAACTAGTGATATCCCATCAACGGTAAATATTGTCTTTATTTGATATGAATCTATTAGGTTGGTGATTCCCAGACCGACTGCCTGAAGACATATGTGTTCAATAGCGAGTCGAAACTAAACACATTGAGGCAGAATTCCCCTCCTCAGATGACAGGCATTCCGTAATTGGGTCAGTTGGTTCTTCATTTAAGTGATTATCAGTTTTATTGGCTCCTGGTGCCCTGCATGGTAGCCAAGGGCCCTGTGTTTTCGGCCTTTTTTTCAAACATCCCTNAATGACGATCGTCGTAAGAGTTCAACAGGGGAGGGCATCTGTTCACACCTCATGAAAAACGCACACTGAGAGACGTACTGTCTTGGAGGAAATGCCAGTTGGAAGCGGACTTGCTAGAATTCAAC
The DNA here is from genome assembly GCA_011036685.1 of Fusarium cf. nygamai. Classification (NCBI taxonomy): domain Eukaryota; kingdom Fungi; phylum Ascomycota; class Sordariomycetes; order Hypocreales; family Nectriaceae; genus Fusarium; species Fusarium cf. nygamai. The sequence continues at coordinate 7,338 of WEYU01000006.1, read as the reverse complement.
TATAAAAACTACCTACGAGCCCACACTAGGATATTCTACAACTCATCACTTTCACACACATACACACGCACACGCACAGAAGCATCCAATATTACCGACTTCAAGCACAATGGCTTCCGCTACTTACACTCAGAACTTCATCACCGTTGATGCTGATCCCTCAGTCGGTACTATCTACCTTGATTTCCCCGAGGGTGATAACCTGGAAAACGCCCAAGCCAAAGATACCCCCGTCACCGGAAAGTCGACCCTTGCTATCGTTAAGTACGCGGCCGGTAGCCAGCCTCTGGCCTTTAATCTTATGAAGCCCATTGTCTTCAACCCTTTGGCTGCGATTAAGATCACCGGTACGCAATTACAGGTTTTTATACTTTTTAAAGGGAGGTAAAAGAGTTATTATTTAAGTTTTTTATTAGTAATTATACTATAGTAATTAATTAAATATTTTAATATAATATTTACAATTAAGACTTATAGCTAGGGTATATATATACCTATACAAACTTAATGTAAGAATAATTTAAGCCTCTTTATTAAATTGAGATATATTATCCAGTTGAGAACTAATCAATTAGATGTAAGGTTAAGGGATTTTTAATCTACTCGCTTGTCTGATCCACTCGCTTATTGTATACATTACGCTCTAATATCCAGACCTTAATTGACCCTCGGCCGGATAATAACACCACAATTCCCACTCCAATTGACTTCCATCTCATTTATCGCAAAAACTACATACACATACTCCAACTGTTAACTTAATTCTACTCNAATCAATTAGATGTAAGGTTAAGGGATTTTTAATCTACTCGCTTGTCTGATCCACTCGCTTATTGTATACATTACGCTCTAATATCCAGACCTTAATTGACCCTCGGCCGGATAATAACACCACAATTCCCACTCCAATTGACTTCCATCTCATTTATCGCAAAAACTACATACACATACTCCAACTGTTAACTTAATTCTACTCACTCAGGTTCTCAACAATAGGTCCCTTGTACTCCCGCCTGCCCCAAGCCAAGTAATAGATAACACTAAAGATGAAAACACAGCCGGTCATTAGGACAGCAAAATTCATGCTAGCTACATCGGGGTTTGCTGCAGGAGGCCAGAAGCTAAAGAACCAGATGAGAGCCATATAGAGACAGGAATATGTATTGTTGATGATGCCAAAAACACCATGAATATGCCATGGGCCCCAGGCCAAACTTTGGCCTTCATCAGCGCCTGTATCCGCAAGAGCGGGGAAAGCGCTAGGATCGGGAAGTTTAAATCCTTTCCCGACACGGCGATAAAGAAGAAGGCTGGAAGCCATAAGATAGGATGAATAAAGACTCGACACGGCAATTGAAATAATCGCGTTGTAGACAGCTGTAGAGCCGATATTTACGAGGGCAAGAAGGCAGGAGATGGTACTCGTAATGCCAATCGCCCAGAGGGGGACGCCAGTCCTGGAATCGACCTAATTCGCCATATCAGCTGGGGAATACAAAGGACAACACAGAAGTATATCGTTCTCGAGCTCCAAAAATTTCATAGATGTGGTTACCTGGGATAAAGTTGGCCAAAAAGGCAGTCCGTGGTCTCTGGCGAAAGACCAGAATACACGGGAAGTGGCGGCAATAGTGCCAACAAGGCAAGAGAGACTCATAACGACAATAAAAGAGGTGATAGCGGCAGTTCCGCCCATAGATCCTGTAGCTTGGTAGATGATCTCGATGGAAGGGTATCCAGTGTTAGAGTTGATGGCCTTGTTGATATCGGTTGCTCCGTAAAGCATGGCGATGACTATGGCTAAGCCCATGGAGCCATTAATCACGATGCTGGTGATAATAGATCGGGGAACAGTAACAGAAGGATTCTTGACTTCCTCACACATCTACACACTGTATTAGTTGTTGCCCTGAGCGAAAAGGGACGGCGAGGAATGAGCATAATAAGGGATGGACCTTACGTGGAAAGAGCAGTCGACACCTACGCAGCAGGTTTAGTCGATATTATATGTCAAGAATCGATTAACTGGGGTCAAGGGCTTACCAACGAAAGAATAGACGCTGCCGAGAAGCCCGACGCACCAAGATAAACCTTGAGTAGGCCAACCACCAGTGTTGCGAAATTCGAGGAAGATATGCTCGGCATTGCCGTTAGCGCCAAAGGTAACTAGTGAAATGAGAACGGCAAAGAAACCAATAATATGCAGAATCAAGATCATGCCCTCTAGCTTAGGGAGCATAGAGCTGACGACGGTATTGACGAAGATAGCGATAAGGATAAGCCCCCAGGCTATCAATGTCCCTTGCCATGGTTGAGAGGTATATGAAGGTACCATAAACACAATGAGACCCTGCAACATAGTGCCAGTAAGGTAGCCAGATGCAGCACACGTGCCCTGCCAGCCGGCCAGAGTCAACCATCCCGTAATATAGCTCAGAAACTTAGAGCAAGACCGAGGAGCCAACATTGCCACCCAATGGTACTGGCCGCCAGACGTAGGAGCGATGGAAACAAGCTCGCAGAGGGTAGAGAAAACGCTAAGATTACCAGTCCAAACGAAAGTAAAGCCGTAGATAAGACCACCTGGGCCCCCGTTTGCCAAACCGGGCGCTAAGCTCATAAGTATGCCTTCCCAAGTCACGAGGACGGCACAGCTAAATCCCAAGATTGAGAGATAACTAAATCTCCGCTGGGAAAGACATTATTAGTTCGAAGTCGGGAGGAAAGCGTGAGATAATGTGTATATAAAGCAGCAGAAGGGAGTGTTTTAGGGCATTTACCTTGAGGACCGATCGCTTTCCCAATGCTGCCAATTGTTCGCGATCTAAGTCGTTGCGATCGTAGTCAGTAGATCTGGAGATAGCCACTACCTTGGGTGCTACGGTTTTCGCCGCGCTCAAGTTGCTAAGCTCGTGGCTTTCATGTCTGACGCTCATCTTAGATGAATTGCTGCAGATAAAGATCAACGAAAAATAATAAGCGTTAGAGGTATCAGTTTCTGCCCATCCAACGGCGCTCAATCGAAGAAATCACTTGCGACGAAGGAGTATGAAATAAATTAGAGAGGGCTGGCGGAATAGATTGGCATCGGAGGTGATACTGAATGTGAGTGGCAAAGAATGCATCTTCTGTTGCAAATAAACACATATATATACTCCACTGCCGTATCGGTTCAGCATGGGGCTGACTCATGGTTCTGGCATGAATCAGCCATGGTGGCGTTTGTTTAAATTGCGTCGGTTCAGGTTCCTCTAGTGAGACACGGCAATTGTTAGTCAAGCTTTGTGGCGGCGGCGGGGCATAAACTCTGATAACAAACGGCTCGCCATACCCGACCCTTGCAATTAGTGGGATAAGTTTCAGAGTTCATGCCCGCCGCCGCCATACGGCTTGACTACATAGGAGCGAGATGAGTTGATTTGATAATGGTACCATGGGGCATGACCAAAGGTATACCGCACCAGTGAGGCCACGAGACTCACAGAGGCTGCCAGAACTTAAAAACTTCTTCCCTCGTACAAATCCTCCGTTTATGTTCATATGAGTTGCATCAGTAGTCAATATAATGGATCTGGATATTTGAATAAGGATATCAGATTTAGTCATCTTTAGTGACTGTAGGTAGCGTGAATTGTGATGAATGAGTTACTATAACACAGTAATTATAGCTTTTTGAAATGATATTATATAAATACATTCATATGAATCGAATGATAAACTACCCAGCAAGCTCCGATTTACTGCCCTGCCTCTCAATCTCTACCTGCCACGTCTGGTGTACAAGTACCGACTGGCTCGTGTGACTCTGCCCGTCCCAAAGGTCACTTGGCACCGTTGTTAATGCCGTGGCTGTGGNCGCAATCACACAAAACAAGGCCGAAAAGTGGCGCGGTGTCTGTTTGTCCCGCTGTCTCGCCGGTTCGGCTCCTAGAGTCGCTGCCTTTGGTTCGTGTTTGTAATCCATCACCGGGATTCATTTGTCCTGATTCAAGGCTATCCATGAACGGCTTGAGGAAGGGAACGCATGCTACCATAATGCTCATGCATTGTATAACCTGTACAATCAGAGTTGGTACCCACAGGTCAAACATGGGGTTGCTAAGCTCTGTAGCTTTGCGAAAGTAGTAGATGTGAGAGATAACGGCAGGAATAATCCTGTATACCATCAGCTGCTGTTATCAATTTCTTCATTAATGGATAAACTCACAATATGCGACATCCAAATACTCCAATCACCAAGAATTTCTTAGATCTTGAGGTCTGAAGACTCTTGAATAAGTCAATCAGGATTCCCGTGATGGCCATATCAGTCATGATGATGAAAATGTCGACCACAGTCCAGAAAAGTGCCTATATCGATTAGAAATCAGGATCACCGCTATTGCGCTAAGGAAGGGGAAGTGGAACTCACACGATTGAAGCATTTACCGTGAATATAGTCCCATGGCCTTGGTAGACTGCACTCAGATAGAGACGCTATAATTGAACCCAGAGCCCAGAGACTGATGAATCCTTCGGTAATCAGGATCAACCGTTGGCGTTCTCGAGGTGCCATATTCCGAATCGTTCTTGTCGCCGAGATCTTGGCGAGGAAGAGAACGATGATGAACAGAATGTCAGAGGCGTATTGACTCTGGATTTCAGATGATTCATTAACTTGTTGATGATCTACAATCTGTCGATAAAGGATATCGGCAATACCTTGAGGATAAGAGAAATCTGGTCATTATGAAGACCACCAAGTTTGCCAAGACCAGCTGAACCCTCGAATATGACGATAATTGACTGGATAANCGAGGAAGAGAACGATGATGAACAGAATGTCAGAGGCGTATTGACTCTGGATTTCAGATGATTCATTAACTTGTTGATGATCTACAATCTGTCGATAAAGGATATCGGCAATACCTTGAGGATAAGAGAAATCTGGTCATTATGAAGACCACCAAGTTTGCCAAGACCAGCTGAACCCTCGAATATGACGATAATTGACTGGATAATAGCCAAGACCTAATTCTTCGACGTCAATAATGTGTGACATTATGTTGTGTTCTTCGGGGGGAAGTATTCTTACTGTTGATGCGGCGACGAGTCCATCATCCAAACTGAGGCTTCCCACTGTGGTCAGCCTGGTCGCTATTCGTAAGGTAGCAGCCAGAATTGCAATAATCATTAGAAATGCCGTCATGGCCCGAACTATCGGCGCCTTGTTCGCAGCTGTCGCATGCTCACGAGGCACAAGCATCTTGTTTGCTTTTCGGCGACTTTTTGTCTTGCTATTAGTTTATGTTTTAAAGAAATAGTATTTATTAAGTATATAAGGCATGCTATAAAGGAATAGCTTTACTAACTTATAATAATTAGTTATTTCTTTAGCTTCTATATATACTATTAGAGATTCTTAATGCTCCTGTATACTATAACTATAGATTTTAATAAGATATTATTAAAGAAACTTTTATATAGTATATTATAAACCGCTCTAGGTATTACTATTAAGAAGGTCTACTTGTACTTTAGTATAGACCTCTGGAGTCCTAGACTCTATCTGATCTTTATGCTTTTTAGTACTATAGGCGTTAACTGGTTCTTTGTTGTAATAGGCTGGCTTAGTGTTGATTATACCTAGATTATTATCTTCCTAACTGAGGGTGATAAAAATGTTACTGGAAGAGATTTTATGAGGTCTAAACTCTCTAGTGTTGACTAATGAACTGTTCTCTGGTTATGTCTGTATGTTCTTTACTGTAAACTTAGCTGTTTGAGACGACTTAGCCTGATGATTTGTGGTCTTAATATTTTGTTTTTGTTGCTGCTGCTACCTCTGGGTACGTGCTACCTCTGGGTACGTTTTGCTTGCAGGTGATGTCGATGTAGCGCAGCGGGGTTATGTTTATCTATAAATCGAAACTCTATTGTTGTTGCTTTTCTGTTGCTGGTGGTATCTCCTGACTCTACTTGAGAAATTGAGGTACTGGGGGTGTGAGAGTGTGCTAATTTAATTAGGAAATTGTAATGCTTACCTGTACTCTGTTCTTTAATAGCCTTTGAGGCTATTGAGTTTAACTGTATTATATAACAGTAATATATATCTAAGATATAAAAAATGCATTTGGATGTTATTGAGGTATATAAGTACCTAATTAAACTAAAAAATACGAGGAATTCTAGTTGTGGTGTTGAAAACCTAAGTGCTGATTTTCCTATGGAAAATCCATAGGATTAAGACAGTTACTAGAGCTATATCATTATCTGCCCCAGCTATATATCCTCTAGCCACCCTATGGAAGTTATAGCTTACACTGGTAGAAAAAATGGATCAAGATCAGAAAATTGCAATGAGAATGACCAATCGTAACTATACTTGCAAACCGCTTCTAAATACTCAAAATCTCTACTATTCCACAATCCAATATCGCGCATTACTTCCCTTTACAAATCTCTGAAGGCTGACACGCCTCCACCCCTTTTGACCAGCAAGCTGGTCATAATGCTTATACTGACTGCAGTGGCCTATAATATTTGAATAGTTAATGGTCAAAAACTCGCAGTAATCGCAGCTAAAACCATTCAGTTTTGGAAGCTGAGGGATAGCCTTGCTTTTGTTCTTTGGCAGCTGTATTTTAGTCGGGTCATGAAAATCCTTCCGAGTGCAGAAAGTCATTATCCCCTTAAGCTTGTCCCCGGTGTACCGGTGCATGCTACGAAAGTGTCTGATAGTGCTCTTGCCTGGTAGGACTGCAAATTTACAGAGAAGGCAAATTAGGATCTGATGTTCATCAAGCACGCACAGAACATCTCCTACACACACAGGACTCCCTCCTTCAAGTCGCGGGGCAGCACAAGAGGGCTCGTCATGTGGTGGAAACAAGACTCCACTATGACTGCTTTTAGGTTCCTGTACTGCCATGTATCTCGGACTCTGCTTGTCTAGGACTGTGACAGCTTCCTGTCTTTGGCGTTTGTAAGGATTGGCTTGATCCACAAGAGACCTAGAATCCGGTGAAGTTTCTGGGATTGCTCGTTTGTTGCATACAGGGAACAAACTAGGAGTAGCAGAGGTTTCTTCAGATGCTATAAATAACTTCTTGCTTGGTTGGTGGATGAATTCATGCCAGCGAGTCGAAGCCCACTCATAGGCACGCAAAAGCGGTGGTTGGAGCCGGAAAGGGTATGCCCCATCGAGCCCGTATGTGACCCCACGCTGTAGAGGGCGATGTCCGCTTTGCCAAGCAAGCGCAACGTTGATATCGGCATCGCTGCTGCAATCATCGTATCTGTTGAACGGGATATGTACTTCGTGAACGTGTTTCTTAGTAACTAAAATCGCGCCGAAAA